>JAHZNB010004535.1:0-12056 GCA_027744295.1 Callyntrura guangdongensis
CTTTTTTTATTAAGCCAACCTGAACTTCGATTAAGCCAACTTAGATCTCGAAAATTAAGCCAAGTTAAACTAAAATAGGCCAAATTGGAATAAGCCAACATTGGATGGAATCGTATTTACAATTGGTAGTTGTCTTGTCTGTTGCTATTCATATTCATGATTAAAAAAATTAAATAATGCACAATTGCCGTACATTTTTCTGGACTAAAAATTTAGTATCAAGTTTTTTACCACGGTCTACAAAATGCTATCCTCATTGGTATCGGCAATTTGAAGAATAACTGTTGGTCCTGCTGTGGGCACATCAGAGGAAAGAAAAGCGGAGCAGAGTGATGAAGAAACGGACATTTCAATGGTAATAAATTGCAAAGCATTGCAATGTAATTGAATATTTATATATTAATATTTAGTTTTATCAAACTTTTGTTGTGTTGGAACACATATATATTTATTTAGGCACATCTTATGTGACAATATAAGATTCCTCCATCGTGTCCGTCCGTAAGCACGATAACTTTTGATGAAAAAAGAATTTTGAAATTTTGTTTTCGCCAATCGATAGATTGGCTAATAGCTCGGATGAGTTTGAAGATGGGCATTTGGGGTCGACCCTTTGGGGGTCAAATGGGGGGTCAAACATTAAACTAAATTGTCTGACTTTAACGGCAATGCTGAACAGATGTGACCACAAAAATTTATTTAGCTTTAATGTCAAGTTTAGTGCTTAAATAATGCAGTGTCTGGTCGTTTTTAAAACTTACCATTATTTAAACTGGAATCATAAAGTTAAAAATATAAAATTGAAAATTCTTTTGCCAATGCTGACAATCTGAGTGAGTTTAGTTATTACAATTTATTGTAAAACTTAGTGATTTTGCAATTAACGTGGAGCTTTTTTTAAATCCCTGTCCTTTTTTCGGCCTGTAAGTTTTTTCATCTGTAGCCTACACAACGATCCCAAATTGGATTGACACTGTCGCCTTGCTGAAGTGCGTTTTGGTAAAGTACGGGTAGAAATCTGGTTTGCCATGGTATGCTCACATAGGGTCTTGCGAAGAAGTGTTCAGTTCGGCCCGGTAAGTCGACCTGTGTATCATTAACATTTACTACGAAAACTAGTACATGCCACAAAATAAATTTAGACAAATTTAAAACTTACCAATTTTTTTGCCAGCTAAGCCTTTAAAGACAAACGAATTTTGACTGCGTACCCAGTCGACACGGTCTTTCCTTACAAACATGTTTGTATGTCTGCGCAGAGTGGTCAATTCATGAAGTGACTGGGAATCATATTTTTTGCTAGTCCGGATTTTAGGTGGAAATTTACGGTCATATACTAAAGCAATTTAAACTGCTGGGTTGACAACGTCATGAATTTGGGAAATGTATACAGCTGAGGGTATTGGGACGAACGGTACAAAATCTTTGTGACCACTGTGAATGACATCGTAAGCCTACGATAAATGTTGAGCAGGGAATCCGCCTGATAAAAATACTATGAACTTGCTGCTTAAAAATACGTCGATTGTTGTGCTTCGGAAGCAAGTTAAAATGCGGCATTAGGAGAATCGGCAGCATTATTTGTGATTCCCGAAAATATGTTGTAAATTCCTATTTTCTCCACAGGCCGGTACGACTGTTGTACGCTTTCAGCAAGAAATCCATAATAATACTTAAAAATACTGGATTCCAGTTATCCTATAAATATGATACTTTTATTCATACTCCAATTGATTTTGCGGGTTAAGTAAATCTATAACGTCCTTTTTTTACTAAATTGCTTACACTGCTGGTACATTTTTGGAAGTGCAAGTTCCCATATTCTGTAGAAATACAAGAAAAATGACATTTGCTGAAATGCAAAAGTAATGAAATGAAAATGTATATCTCAACGAGTTTTCTTTTTTAATGTGGTTCCGACAGAAGACATTTCTCAAGTTTGGCAAATTATTTTTAAAGGCATTCATAATTGCACGTTCCCGGTCGGTAATGATAATACTGCGCTCCGTGACAATATTTACATGCTGCTTAATTGTGCAAAAAAACGTCATGGGAAATTTCTCGTGTTGTTTCATGGAATATACATAGCAGAATAATTGGATAATTTTTAAACAGCGAATGGCGGAAAGAAAGAATGGAAGAAAAAAATGATCCCAATTCAATGATAGTGTCATAATGGAGTACAACGTCTCATAAAATGTTTTGTCATTTCTGGATTAAGCTGTATAACATCGACGTAAGGAGCCAGATCCACTATAACTACGATACTCGGGTGTTGTTTGGAAAATAAAAACGTTTCGTATATGTCACCATGATGATGTTGAGCTGCAAGCTTTTGTTGAACGTTGTAAACTTGTTTTATAATTTTTGGAATCTTGTTAATATTACCAGTGTTACATTGAGTCATTCCTTCTCTCAATACATGTCTGTTTAAAAAAGTAGTTTTGTAATTGTTTAAATATAATAATATGTACTCGGCATGTGCTTGCTGAATGAAAATGCATACCTAAATGCTTGGGCAGGTGTTTCTTTTCTCATAAGAGTGATGCAGATGCATCAAGTATGCAACATGTAAGTATGTACGACAAGTACACATGCGCTTGCGTGTAATTAGGTAATGTATTATGATGAGTTGGGTTGGTTACTTGATGTATAATTTGCTCGACAGTTGCTGCCGAGACTGAGATGGGAACGGTTATTACTGAAAATAAAGAGATATGTTATAATATAAATATAAAAGGATATATTTATCACTGGTAGAGAGTGGCTCGTTCTCTTACGTTTACTTTTTAAAAGGCTACCTCTGCACCGCCAAGCTGCCACCGATTCTTATTTATTTTTATTTTTTGTTGTAAAAGTAGAAAACATTAAAAAAGGAAGCAATAACTGTGATGGCAGCAACTCCAATTTACTCACAGTTATAGCAGTAAGATTCGCATAGTCATTAGCATTTTGATAGTGAAATATAATTTAAGTGGTAATACACGTCTAATAGAAGAGGAAAAATAGTCCTGATACGTGAAAACAACTTTTCGGAGAACAACAAACTTAAAAAATAGGTAAGACTACACTTAATAGTAATACTAAATTATAAATTTAGAACTCTAACTACCGTACGCCATAAAAAAATGCCACCAGTTACTGCATAGAAAAAGATAACTCATTGTTAGCTGGAGATTAGAAAATAAACATTCGTGCTAGAATCACCTAACAACACAAAGTTAATACCCATATATTGAAGCAGTCAAAAATGTCAGATCCACCACAACACATAGGAGGACTTACAAGGAAAACTGTTTAGCAGTTCATCCGTGATTTCATATTATCGGGAGGAAGTAAAAGCATGTCAGAGCAACGAATGAAATTCCAGTTTCATCTTTGTTTTACAAACTTCGATGCCACTAGGTGGTTCTCCACAAACATGAACGTCGTAGTAGATAAAAACGTGAGTTTTGAGCAACTTACTCTAAGGTTTATGGCAGAGGCTTCGTTGACATTTGACACAGGGCTGACTCTACAGCAGCTGGTAACTGAGAAACAAAATATAAACAATAGAAACAACCTCGTCTTATATTCTTCGTCTAACTTACTCTGCTGGCGATGAAATCAAAATGTTTCTGAAGAGGCATGGGTCGACGTCATTTTGTCCAACAAGAACCATTTTGTTTTTTTATTCATTTGAGAGAGAAACCAAAGAATTTGATAAGCCTTAAGAAGCTTGTGAAAGATTTTGAGCTCAGAAAAGATTCTCCTTTAGGGACTGCTACGCTACGCAAAGAACATTTTCAAGGCAGCGCAGCAGAACAACCATCTACAGAAACAGTTCATGATCTGCAGGCAACTCTAGGTGTCATATAGAAAAGAATGATAGACATGGAAAGAAAAATAACTGGACACGGTGAAATAATTTCGACTTTAGAGGGACAAGCAGGAAAGATGGCACAGATAAGAATGCAAAAACAATGTGGACGGATTCGTGATCAGGAAGAGAGTAGAAAACAACAATCAGCGATTTGGTTCAGAGCGGCGGCATGCATCTTGTAATTCTTGCCAGTTTCATGGTCTATATCAAGCGACAGAGAACTCTTCTCAAGCCACAAACGAAACAAAAAACCCCTATGATAATACTTCTTAAAATACTAACAAACGTAACAAATCTCCAACTGTTACAGTTTTCGTTGGTAGCAAAAGTAATGAAGCCATAATCGACTCTGGTGCTTTTTACTCTCCAATTCATACAAGCTTGGCAAGGGGAATCCCTAAAATACTGGATCGACAAATAACACTTAGATTATTCTCAGGTGGTACCGTAAAGAATGAAGGTCTTGCACCAGTGCCTTTTAAGATCGGAAATTTTAATGTAGTTTATCCGCTCGTTGTTACTGAGAACCCGACGACATCAATACTGCTAGGCATTGACATTCTTGAATGCATGGGTAGGGACGTCTCCATAAAAAACGGATTCTGAGCTCAAAGCAATTCAGCATTGTGCCTTTCTCTTCGACACCACAGCACCTGCTTAAAGATGTGGGATTAGAGTAATTGGTATCAGTCACTTTGTGTGACGAGAAGACCGTAGACATCGATATAGAAGGCTTTGTTTGTCATATTAAGGAAACCATTGCGAACTGTTTGGTTGGAATGAAACAAGTAATAAAAACATTGAGCTTAAAAGCGGCTACTCCGGAATTACACAAAAGAGTGCAAAGTACAAGGGCTGTAAAAAATCCCGTCTTGGTTGATGAAAATACGATTCTCTCGAATCTTGGTTTTTGGTCCATTCTCGTACTTGAAATATTCCAGTTTTTATCTTTTGCCACCTAAATAGCCAAAACTATTGATGGTTTGGTTTTTCAGAGCTTACCACAGAAACAAGCCAGAGTGGTATGTTTGCAAAATGCCTATAGGAACAAAACAAGAATATTACATTACCGTGGGTACTGTAAACGAGGCTATAAGGCGATATGGCATATGAACTTGTCAGGATATATACAACAATTGCCGTCATCAGGGATTAAAGCAAACACAAATTAGGACGCAGAATAGTTTTAAATTAAAATTACAGACAAAGACATTTACAATTACATACGACACGAAAACGGAATAACAATTCGCTCAACCGATTTCCACAGAAAAATATTAGAACCCAATGCGCAGCATAAGACAATTTAACGGGAAGAAACCACAAAATTCATATAGTTGTAGCATTTTTGAAAATAGTGAGTTAGTAAAAGAGCATAAAAAGAATTGTTGCAAGATACTTAGCGTTCCTTTACTGGCCAACGCCTAGCAAAAAGGAAGACGTTCATGTTTGTTGCAGGTGTGTGAATGTGAACGTAGTAATAGTTAACAGTACGCGTTCTTTAGAATTCAAAGATTCATTATGAGATTTTTTCATGTTGAAACGGTTACGTTGTCGATGTTGTTTAATAGTTAACCGAACAAAAATATATTTAACTGATAATAGTAAGGCATACTAGTTTACGGGCTCAAAGGAATAGGGTAGTCTGCAAATTCAAAAGATTTTTTGGCGATAATTTAAAACAGGACATATGCTTCGTGGCATTAAGAAAATAGTATACATGAACATTATGTAAGACAGGAAGAACGCTTACAAATTTGGGATATTGTGTATTGACAAACAAAACGTTTGGGAATGTATTCGTCTACGATATAAAAATCATGTTTGTATAACGTTGAGAATTAATTACTTCGGATGCAAGAAAAAATGTGCTGACACATATTTGATTATCATGTTATACAGAATGAACGGCACACGTACGTTAGGAACTTAGTTACTTACGCAATGATAATTTTTAGGTATTTTAAACGGGAATTTATTATGCTCGGTTGTTACGAACGTAACATAAAATATTGCTTTTGGTTTTCTTACGTTGGTTGGGCAATAATAGACTAAGACAGACTATAGCTCCTAGATTGAAAGACAGGCTTTGTAAACATTCTTGTTGGTGTGTAGGTTAATCGGTAAATATTATGTTTTAGCTTACACATTATTTCAAGCCAAAATGAGGACAAGGCTGTGGTGACTCACAAACTAAATACGCTGCAACTGTAGAACACGTATTGGATCTAGTTGAGGAAATAATTGCTGAGGAATGCGTATTGTTAATCGAATAATTCAATTTTGTCTCCATATCCGTTTGATTGAAACATGAATGTGCCTAATATTTTATTTTATTATTTTGTTTTCAGGTCACCGTTAAGAAGTTTATTTATTATATTTGCGTATGCTTTTGCTTTACTTTCAATGAATTAAATCTGAACACAGTGGAGAATATAATACCGTATTTCCCTTCATATGACTTCGTATTCATACGTACGTGCGTACGTACTTCATATAATACCTGACGTCATACTTCATATACTATGTATATATTTTGTAAGTGTAAGATACAAAGAGATTTAAGCATGTCTTCTAAATGTATTTCAGAATACCAGATAATGCAAGGAAGTAAAGAGAATAGACAAAACTTTAAAACGTAAAACTAAAAAATTCTTTCTAAAACGCAGGGACATGGGGTATTCGTAGATATTTAAAAGATGCCGTCTCTACCAAAAAAGCAGCCTTCAAATTTCTTTGACTTTGAGGAATAGGAATAGGAATTCCACAATAGATAGATTTTTTGTTGCATCAGTTTGCTTTATTGGCAGTAGCAGTAGTAGTGATTATGCTTTTCTCTGATCAGCAATTCCTTTCCTTTTGTTTTGAAGTTCTTGCACATAATTTGCGTCTCTACTTTACATTAATCTGTTACTTAGTAGCAAGTCACAGTGTGTATAAAGTGTGTATGTGTGTAAATTCGCTGGGAGTAAAAACCTTTAGATTTTTGTGTGTGAATGGAATGTGGTTATTGGGCGATTGTCCTGTAAAAGGCATAAAAACTTTTTGATCATGTTCAGAAAAAAGGAGTATGTGTGTTTAGTAGAAATTTATGTTCGTTGGGCGTTGTCTCTGTAATTGGTTTAAAACCCTAGCGGACACTTTTTAGTATGCTGTGTAATGAATGATTGCGATTTTGTGACGTTATTACGTGATAAGTTAAGTGAGGAAGCGTGAATTAATTGTGGTGGGATTATTTTTTACACAGGAGTTGGTGCGTCATTATAGAGTAACGCATAGATATTAGTTTCATTTCTTTATTTTGTGCAGTATTGTGAAATTGTATGGCACTTTACATTTATAATTTTAAAAAACATTTTTTGCATTTTTATTAGGTCCGTATTTGTCAAATATACACGATTTCTTACTTTACGAATCTCCTAATGCCCCGTTGACTGTAGTATTCCTCATTTTATTTGTTCCCTACTTACTGACAAGTCAAATTTCTCGTTGGTAAAGCTTCGGCGAAAATGTGCACCATTGAGCACCATTTACTCTAGCGTCAGGCACGTCTTTCTTTCATAACCTTTTTATGTTGGTTCTGTAGCATTGCTTGTGTGCTTGGTTTTCTTATTGCATTTTTTTGCATGCCTTCACTGCGTATAAACTCTGCTGAATGTCTTTTTACAATTTTTGCAAGTCAGCTATATTTTTTGTCTTCTTTGCTTAATTTGGGGCAGCAAACGTTGTAGTCATCACTCCATCTTGTTATTGTATATGTGCAGTTTGGCCTTGCACATTGGTACCTATCAAATTTTAGACAACATTATTATTAAGCTTCATGTCGTTAAGTTTAAAATATTAGGTATGTGTTTAATGTCGATTTTTCGCTTACGCCTTGACGGCAAGATGCTGTCAATGGAATGCTTGCATGTGCTGCCTTAAATTCTTAGCGTTTCTTTGTGCTCTCGTGACTCACACAACAAGTGAGGGGGTCATCAATCACCGGCAGCATCGTTGTTTCAAAATATTTACGGACACTTTCCACCTTCTCTTTCATTTGTTGCCCCTTTTGATAAGCTTTAAGTTTGTCCAGGGGTACTCTAACTTTCGCGGAAAGTTCTTTTCGGAGGGCCTCCGTGGTTTGTCTTTTCCTCTGTTCAGATGTTCGCTGGACCTTTTTAACATTTTCCCGGAGAGATACCAGTTTCTCTTGACCCTTCCTTCAGTATCCGTTGACCCTTTTTCGCATCTGCGCTGGCGTGACCACAGCTGCTTGTATACGCTGCTCGGCTGGAACGGCTGCTCTTTTTTGCTGCCGGGTTGCTCTTTCCTCGTCTCGTTGGATTTTTTCTAAGCCTTTTTCTTCAATCTGAAGCATCCTTTTTAAAATCGCTGGATAAATGATGAGTGTGACGTCATCTTTGCTAAATAGAACGCCACACCCAGTCGGGCACCTGTTTTACTTATAATTAGGTCGACACACTTGACAGAAGAATCGAACTTCTTTACAGTTTTTCCCTCGCATCAATCCGGGTAGGACATGATGAGGTGGGATTAAACAGACTGTACTGGACCACTTGTATTTTAGTTCCCTGGATAAAGGATTTGTTCTTATTTATAATTTATTAATCTTTTTATTTAATGATTTTTATTGATTAATTTACCAGTTTATTTAACATCTATCTTGTTTCTGTATTTTAAGATGCGTACCTAGGATCCCCTTGACAAGTTTCATGTTTCCATTTTTTCTTCTGCTGAGCGAACTCTTCCACTGTCATCTGACTGGCCCGATCGTACCACTCGACACAACATCCGTTGTCCTTTTGTAATTTTCTTTTGCAATAATCGGTCGATGTTACAATTTGGATGGCCATTTGTGCCACCTGGTGAGAAAATATTTTTAATTTTTAATATAAGCAATCATTTGCATTTTTGTTTCCTTTTAAACTTTATTTTTAAACTGTAGAATTTTGTTGGGTGAAAATATCTCCCCTCTTACCTGTAGTACTAGTGTTGTAAATTGTCATGCTCCTTGTGACAGGTAGATTGTATGTAGGCAATAATGTTGTACACCTTTGTTGGTTTTTCTCTATTTTGTTAATCCCCTCACACTTGTAAACACACCTGGTGTATTTGTGTGCATAAGCGTACTTTAGACAGTAGGTATCATTTTATGCTTGTATGCTTTAGCTATTTTTACCATTTTATTCTCTGAATTTGCGCGTTTTGATTTTGTTTGCTGGGGAGTTTAAGGATGCAGATGCATCAAGTATGCAATATGTAAGTATGTACGACAAGTACACACACGCTTGCGTGTAATTAGGTAATATTATGATGAGTTGGTTGGTTACTTGATGTATGTTTTGCTCGACAGTTGCTGCCGAGACTGAGATGAGAACGGTTATTACTGAAAATAATGAGATATGTTATAATATAAATATAAAAGGATATATTTATCACTTAAGTCTCATTCATTAGCCTATCACAAATGGAAGGATTAGTTGCATTGAAAGGTCGTTGGTGCCCTGTGTACGTATTACTTAGTTAATTTATCTTACAAATTGAGTTGTCTGTAAAACCATTACCTGTCTTTGTTTCTCTAAATAGATAATTGCGATTGGGTATTATATTTTAACATAATTGTATATTTCTGAGGTTGGCGGCTGGGGTTTGATTCAAATCGGTCTTCATGCAGGTAAAATCGCCTGCAGGAGATTTCATATCAAACTCCAGCAGAATCCTGCAGGCCGTAGTACCTTGAACCATAAGTACTTCTGGTAGGGTTTCCTCATTTTCCTCCGTGATAATCACTAAAATAATTATGAAAAAACTCAACTTAAAAGGGACAATTTAACAAAATTTAAATTTCTACACGGATCCCCTTCGGGGTTAGGTTACTCTGTATCCGTGCTGGCCAACTTAGATAACGAAGTTTGGAATTCTAAACACGAGCAAACTACATGTTAACTACCCTCTCTTTCGAAGTTTATTAAGGTTAAAACAAAATTATAAATTATTACTTGCGTACCTTGTCTTGAATACTTAACCGGCGTTTTGCCTTCAGACGGTAGGTCTACAATTTCTCGAACCAATTTAAAACGTTGGTGCACCAAAGTTATCCGCCAAGTAACAATTTATTAAATACGTTTACTATTATTCCCCTTCCAATTGAATACTTTTTTTTAGCTAAATTAAATTTGTTGCTTTTAGGAAACCATCCATAAATTCAATGCTCATTCATCCAGTAATATATGTAAAATGTTGGTCGTTGGAACAGTGGTTAAGTTAGGTATGTGAAATGTGTCATCAGAGCGGTGGTCGGTAATTAAAGTTCAAATGTTTTTGTTTTGTTTCCTTAGTAAAATAAATGCTTCAATATAATGTTTTTATTGTCCTTCCACACAAAACAAGTAACCAAAACCACAAAAAATGCTTTACACTCTACTACATTAAAAACCAAACTATATGTAATTTACCAAAAAAAGCGAGCATGAATCATGTTGCAACCGTAGTGCATGTAAAAATAATATTTAATGAATACTCATTAAAAAAATTACTTTGGCATTTCTGCAGTATTATTTTTTAAGAATATTATTAGTTTGGTTTGAATTAAAACTTTTGTAGAATTTGTTTACAAGCTTGGAACAGCTTTTACCATTTTATTGCCATGTAACAATTAAAAAACGCAAATAAAATTCGATTCTAAAGCTACTTAAAAAACTACAAATGTTGTTATTTTAGTGACTGTACGTAATATTATTAATATGTCTTGTAAAATATAATACGACTTTCCACTGTTGTCAACGTGAGACAAAGTTCGTTCTGTGGAATTTGTATTCTGAAATATTGTCAAGGTTGCGGCCATTTCACGCTTTCGCTTTAGCTCTTCGTTGTGGAAATACGACACTGAATTAGCCCAGCCACTGCTATTTGCGACGAAAACTTGTCACCAAGAAGATATCGGATCGACAATGGAAAGAGTAATCTAAGAACCCAGTAAAATGGCGAGGGGGATGTCAAGCCGCCATCCAAACGTATGTCGTCAAGCATCAGCATGCTATGGAATTCCCGGGTTTCTTTCCAACTACCACGGTTTGGCTATTGGATACTTTGTAGGATTTCAAGTTTGCTTTCATTTTGAGAACTGTCCATTTGATTAAAAAGTAGCCCAATATGGTGCAAGCGTTTGCTGTACTGGTCACGGCCATGGCAACGCCTAGGAGCATTCCGTCTATGGACCTGGCATCGTACATCATCGAATGTGACGAAAGACAATAATATTTGAAATTATAAATGAATGCATACCAATATCTGCTGTTGTCAAAGCACCCAGTGAAATAAAACACAAAAATGGTAACAATCAAAAAAACGCACCACATTAAATGCAGATTCCACTCGTATTTTCACAAGTTTAGCGTTTTCTGATGAACGACTCGAAGATACGTATAAGCAGCACCACTTGCTTGCATCATCTGCTGGTAAACTGAATCAAAAAATAAATCATTACTACTTACTAGTACTGACATATCTTACTAAATTATATTTATGATAAACAATATTTGATAATAATTTTAAATCATTGAATTCATACCAAAAAAGAACCACAAGTTTAATACTCAATGCCAATTTGATGTGCCTTGATGTTGGATAGACTTGTGTCATCACCAGAAAAAAATGGTCTGAAAAATGTGAAATCCGCCAGTATGCTTCCGCCGGACCGGACCGGAGTTAAGTTTTTTTTTGCCACCAGAAGGCGCATTTGTATGGCCCCAAATTTGCAATACGGTGTAACCCGAGCTTGTTGGGGCTGTTTGGCAAAAGTCCCGTTTCAAACAGAGCTCAGGGACCAAAACAATGTTGAAAAGATATTTTGCCACCAGATGTCGTTTTTGTATGACCCGAATATGCAATATGCTGTAGTCCGAGCTTTTTTTGATTGTTTGGAAAAAGTCCCGTCTCAAACGAAGCGCAGGGACCAGAGTTATGTTAAAAAGATTTTTTGCCACCAGGTGACACCTTTGTATGGCGCCACATGGTGTAGTCTAAACTAATACGTTTATAAGCTTGAAAAGAAATTCGTCTCAGATGAAGCTCAAGGACCCAAGTTATTGAGAAGCCAGTATTTTTGTACTTCATGAATCAAACTGCCAAACAAAATTGTAGTTGTCAGTTGGGAATTCTGGAGAGGAGTGAAATTACATTCAGATTTGGT
>JAHZNB010004536.1:0-19954 GCA_027744295.1 Callyntrura guangdongensis
GTTAGTGTATAGTATTACCGGGTTTATTTTTAGCCGTTCATTCACATGATGATAATTGGTTTCTCTGAGTGTAACAGACTAACGAAAGGCAGAACAAATTGCCAGCAAAAATAGGTCTCTTGCTGACCCTTCGTAAGACAAATTAAAAATTAAACAGTACGAGAAAATAATTTTTAATACGCTGATAAAGCTGATTCCTTTGACTTATTACAGTTTTATTACAAATTTAGTGACATAAATAACGACCAAGTTTTACAGGACAAGCACACCGACGTGTTCTGATTGCATTTTTCATATAATCTTGATGCAAGCGAATTTTTAAATTATAGTCTGACGACTTTACATTGAGAGAGTTATGAATAAGATACAAATTTTCCTTTTCCAAACGCCTTTCTTAAAATTTATCGATTATTTCTGTACAACTTTGTAATTTATGACTATTCGAAAAGTTTTTTTTGTTGTCTAGTAGATTTATTTATAATGTGGCTGTGACGTATTATGGTTGTCATAAAATGTGACACTAAATGTAAGTTTTCTTGTAAGAGTTAAAGACACCCGTCACCTTTATATTTTTTGCATTGTTAAAACTAAACCGTATTCTATTTACATCGTTCTCGGCGAGTGGGAATTACAATTGGCGAGCTCGTAGTTTTAGGTACACAAAGCTCATCTCGTTCTTTGTTCAAAAGATACATGCTGCTCATTCGTAATATTGGTGATTTGATTTAATTTCCCTTATCGTTTTATCTTTTTCAAAGTTTAGAACCTTTGATGTCACTCGTCTTTTTAGTGCTCTATTGAAGGGGTATTTATAGTAATGCACTTATAAAGTAATTCTCAAGAAAGACTCTACTACACCAAAACTTTGCTAAGAGCTCTCTTTTCATTTCCGTCTTAACTCGAAATGATATTTAATAGTATTCTCCCTGTATTCTATTCTATGTATATATTTATGTGTACTTACTCCCTTGATACCTAAAGAGTATTCTGACTGCGTCTACGATAAACTATTGTAACATTCCCCAGAATTTGTCCAACTCTTTCCCATTTATCTTCACTGTCTGAGTCTCCCCCGCGCCACGTTATTCTTCTCATTTCTTATTAAATTATCCCAGAAAATGAGCACAAAGGAGGTCGCACGTAAGCAATCAGACGTAATTAATTTTTGTTTTTAGTGTAGTGTATCTCCTCTGCATACACGTAACTTCTTAATTTAGACTACAGCGTGCAAAGTCGTTCATTCTGAAAGGAAGGGTGCAAAAATGTTGAAATTTCCTGGTTGGTTGGCGGAAGATTTTATGTAACTCAACGCCCAAATGGAATCCGATGAAAAATAAAAAAGTAACTACTCAGAAATAACAATTGTCATCATGTAAAAAATAAAGTCGTCAACAAGAAATCAGTGATGGTAAGTTCGGTGAAAAAAGTAGCAGGCAATAGCGATCAGTAGTTACTTATCATCTTTTAATTTGCCTGTCCGACTTTTCCGTCCGAGGGAGGTTTCCAAAAACGGCATTCAAAATGAAGCAGCCGTTCTACTTTATTACGTAATTTCTGTCATTATTATGTAAATTTTGTAATTATTACGTAATAAATGTTAAAGCCCTGATCATTTCGCGTCGTATACCGAAAACCCTATTGAATGCTACCGTTCCAGAGTTATGGAAGAAACACACCCCCGAAGATCACAGGGGTTAACTAATCTGGGCCAAACTTTGCCAAATATCATAACTATTCATCAGCTATCAAAAAAAGCGGTGACGGACGGACAGACATGGGTGAACAAATCCAATAAGACCCCTGGTCGATTCTCTCCCGGGTACTTAATAACGTCGTAGATTTTATTGAAATTGGAATACATCGGGAAGTTGAATTTATCACATACAAGATTACCATTTTTTCTCTATGGAAAACATGCTTTCTCCTCTTTCATTTCTCTTTACAAAAAACTCTTTAAAAATATATTTAACACAAATTTCTTGGTAAAATCCCTTTGTTCTCTATTGCTGTTACGGCAATTTTCTGTATAAATATTCTTCTTGACTGATTACCTATAAAGGAAGAAACGTAGTTTCTATAGCAGGGCATAGTATGCATATTATACACCAACTCTCCTCGGCAGGTATCTTTCTGCATATAATCTTGAATTATTGTCTTTACCCGACTGAAGAAAGTGGTAGAAAAAATGGGGGTAAGCAACAAGTTATGTAGTTATACAAGCTGGTTTGCATTTTTCTTCTTTCTCTACTCCATTTTCTGCTCCCAGCTAACAACAATGTTCTTTACACGATTACTCGTGAGAAAAAGGAAATGTAAAAGGAAGTTCCTTCGCAATGGCAGTAGTAGCTACTATTTTTCTCCTCTTCTTGACTTTATCCTTGTGGAAAACAACTCCTGCTGTTACTCTGGTTTCTCATCTCTTTTCAGCTTCTGTTTTCTTCCTGCCGTTCCTGACGGGTGGCAAGAAGCTAAAGAAATTTTCCATATGCTCTATTTTCTTGGTGTATAGTTTCACGGATTAAAAAACTGAATATTTCGTCAGTTCAAGAGTAGGGGGCATACCAAAAAAAGATAGTAAATCAGTAATGGTACCAGCGAAGCCCATGTAAAATTTAACTTGCTCCACCACTCCATACTGTTCAAGCTGTTTTATTATGATAACTTTATTTGATAAAAACTGGATGGTGGTGCTGACTGTTTTCTTTTGGTGAAAGCATCGTAACAGTGAAAATATTACATAATTTTTTACATACTGTGTTGAGCTGTTGCTGCAAGGAAAATATAAGCAGTGAGTAAACTTGATGTAAAAACAGAAAAATGAACAGTTGATTTAAAGAGCAAAGAGCAGCAAACTAAAAATAAATTTAAGGGTTCAATACCACTTGCATCCACCGTCAAAATGTAAAAAATTTGTTCGTGTCAGTTAACGTCATAATGCAAAATGATAATGTTGACACGGACCTGCCTAACGCAAAGATTCCATATCTATCTGGGATCAGCGATAGGAAATTTATATGCTAACAAATTATGCAGGAGTTTGAAAGCTTTCCGTGGTGAGGAACTGGGGCAGCAGATTTTGGTGAATAAACCGGGAACACACGGTAGAACCCCTCTTTTATGCTCACCACGCAGAAAAAAAAAAATTTCTACCATGTTGTCTCGACTGACTTGCCTGTGACTTTACTTTATGCACGATCATTTTCAATTTTGGAATGGACATGTTGTCAAAATGTACATGGCAGTTGCTGAAAACAAATTCAGGTATGATGATATATATTTATCAAAGCAAGGATCTCGTAAACCATTTTAAAATCTCTTTACAGGCCTTCACACACAGCCGTTAAAATTATTTTCATTCCAAACGGCAATAATGAAAAGCAGGTAGTTGCTCAAGTTGTAGCATAACACGAGCAAAACAAACACAAAAATTCAGAAATTTTTTTTCCAACATAACTTACTACAGAAACCAGCGTCTGTCAACAGGAGGGTTAAGATAAAACGGTGCGGTAGTGTTATATCGTGTTATGATGATGATGATGATAATACCGTGAACATTCAAAAACAGTTTCCATTTTTTGGTCTGGAGCAACATCAACATCACCTCTACATCTTTCAATCTCTTGGGTTTGCTTTGAAACATGTAAAAGGGAAAGAGGAGAAGACATGAAGTCGATAATATCGACGTTATTTTATTATTAGCGTTTGTATAAGTTTTGCAATAGAAAACCTCATCCTTTCCTCGAACCTTTTTTCCCAACTCAATGCACACAATCAATCAGTCGTCATACACGCAGGTACGATGATACGTGATACACTGTTACTGTTTTTCTTTTCTCCTTTTTTATGCATTAACTTTTGTATGCGGAGCATGTAAATAAAAAGTTATTGGTTTTATCATCCTGTCTGTGTATGTGTTACTGTGTTTGTTTGTGAAGACTACATCTCTAAACTACTCAACCAATTGACTCCAAACTTGGCAAACATGCATTATATGTCAATTTAGCTTTCCTGATGCTGATTTTAAGCCAAATTGAATAATGGCCACCGTTAGAAACCGTTACAATTTCAAAATTTTTACATAGTAACTTAGCGCATGTAATATATCATTCGACTCGTCTCACCATAAGGTACAATGTGTGTCATATTTTGGTCCAAATTTCGTAACGGTAACCGTTAGAAACAATTATAACTTCAAAAATTTTCATGCAATATATCATTTAAGTCGTCTAACTAACGCAAAACTTAATTGCATACAAAAGTTATCTGTACTGTTTACAACAGTCTTGTTTTTATCCCCCCAAAGCTTTTCCCTTTTCGGCCGGGGTAGTTTCGCAATATCCTAAAATAAATGGCAAAGCTGATGTTATATGCTCATCATTATGATAAGATGAAGTAAAAAATAGAAAGTACAAAATCCATATATATTCCCCCCTTTTTATCTGGCGTGTACACAACACAATATAAATACGTATGCCCAAACAATTCTTTGAACGCACAGCGGTAATAATGTCCCTTTACGTGCCCAGGGAAAGTTCATCCAGGCAAAAGAGACGAGTAGATTGAATGAAGGAAACAAATTGAGTCTTTCGTTTGGCACACCACCTCTGCACCAGGCAACTCAGCTAAGACCGACTTTTATATTAATAGAAAAGAGACCGAAAGGAAAGAAGACCAACAACAAAACGACTCTTTCTCTCTCCTCGTATTTCCCGGAACAGTGCCATTTTGTCTATATATACATTAATATTCCCTCTATGGAACTAACAGTTTAGTAGAAAATTAGTCGTAACTCTACCCTCCTTCTCTATTTCAGGACGAGAAATCGAGAAAAGTTATGATGATGACGATGATAAGACAGAACAAGAAAAGAACAAAACAAGTGTAGCGATCATGATCATGATTACTTACTACTGCCACGGAATGGTCTTCTATTCGTTTATTATTATTACCAATAAATATTGGTATACTTTATACCTCCACTTAGGCACTTCACGACTACCTATACATTAAATGCATGTGAATGATCATTTTCATCTTCATCACAAAATCACAACTATATCCTATCATTACGTGTAAATCTATCATGTAAAAAGCAATTTTGATAGAAACAGTAAAAGTGCGAGACGTAGTAGCTCAATAATGGAAATGGAAAGGAATATATATTCATATTATAATATTTCTAAAATTACACCTATACTTTTCCAACTACGTAGAAAGCCAAAAGATGAAAAAAGCTAATATTTTTTACATTGCGAAAAACGATACCTAAGTAAGCATATCTTTTTGGGTTTTTGATCATTGCGATGTACAAATTTAAATGAGGATTTTCACGTTGCCCCAACTCTACTTTGATGATAGGCTCATCATTCATCAATAGGCCCATCAGAGAGGAGGTGCAAAATGCAGAGAGACGGCGACCAAGTAACGTACTACGTACAGTTTTTTTTCTTCTGATGAAACGACACAACAAGGATGATGAGAGGAAGATTATGGACGGTAGGTTATGATGCAGTGATGCAGTAGAGCGTAGCCAGTCGGAAGAGTAATGTTGCCAATGTTGGCTTGATGGCTTACTTGGTAGAAGAGCAAAAGAATCTCTCTTTACACTCTCGCCTCGTCGTCATCGTCAGCTGGTTAATAAACAGACAGGTGTGGAGTTTTGTTTTGTGTCTACATGTTTTCCCTTTCTGAAACGTAAAAACGTAAACTTGCAAACCTTCCTTTTTTTCGATGATACGATTCCAGCAATAATAAAGTATAAAAAAATGGTAGCACCATATCTCCATTATCGTGATTATACTTGAGAGTGTATTTTGTGTATAGTATTTTTGTACAAATTTTGGGATTTAACCTTGATACTCTTTTTACTTTACAGTTATATAGTATGGTACAGTTACGAAAATGAAGGGTTAATTAATACACAAACACGAAACAGCCATTTCGGAATATATTATTGTATTTGTGTGTGAGTACCTCGTCTTCCATTATGTGTTTCGTTCGTTTTTCTTCATAATGAAAATTGTAAATATTTTTAAACTCTTTTAAAAATATCATTGAGACTTGAGAGAGCAGGATTCCTGAAGAAACTGCGTGGCTATAAGGCTGTGTTATTTGTGTGTTGTTTGTTCGTACCTACACGACGCTTGTCGCTGGAGGCTGATTTTTCTGGTCAACATTTTAAAAATTTGGATGGATTTTTTGAGGACGCTATAACATATATTTTAAATTAGTTGCAACATATCAAGAGAGAAATCAATAGAAGTATTTATATAAAACTAATTAGAGTCGCATATCTTGTGAGTGGGATTGTGGCACGGTGTAATAAGCTGCCATTACGGTCATTTCACCTGACACATGGTTGATTATGAACAGCAGGCATCTTTAATTAATTGGATGAAGGTTGTCACGGAAAAGATATAGGGTTACACTGGAACGTTTGACGTTACCGTTGCAACGACGCTACACAGTATGTGCTTGTAGTAGAGATGAGCATTGGTGTGTAATGAAAGGTGCGTGGGAAGTGAACTGAACGGTACTTTATAAAGGTGATTGACATATTATTCCGAGAAGTGAATATTTTTATGACGCTTTTGTTATTTTTTTTTACAGATTCCGATTTCAGATTAATGCTACTGACAGAAAGCATACTGTACACTTTCATAATCGTGTAAATATTGCTTTCTAGTCTGTTGCACATTTTTGGAAAGGAAAGAATCAACATGGGTCAGCAGAATACAAAACGGGAAATAGCGACAGGTCAACTGAATCATGAGGAATTTAATCATTTGAAAAAGCTATTTAATAGCATATCTACTACCAGTATCAAAGGGGAGAAAGGACCGTACTGTCTGTATGGAGATCTTCAGGTAATGCGCGTGTTCTATACAAGATATTTTAAGTACAAAGATAATAAGTAAGGTTGATTGTAGGTTCAATGATGTTAAAAAATAGAGGGTAAAATATGGTTGGATTTAATTTTCAGAAACATTGTGAACTTTACTTGGATGACTGGCTAGCCCGAAGAATAGCTGATAGACTCTCTACGAAAAGTCCCAAGGGAGACGAACTCGTAGTTTCACTTTCCACGTTTCTGCAGTTTGTATCAAATGTGGTAAAGGGGACGTTGGAAGAAAAAGTTAATGTCGTATGGCAGCTGGCTATTGACGACTCACCGGAGGAAAAAAGTGAAATTTTACCGGAAGAAATTTTACAGGTGAGTCATAAAATCATGTAGTATTTGACTGTTTCACATTTCATTTGTGTATCCTCTCAGGCATTAAAAATGATGTCTAAAAATTATGTTTAACTTGACGGCAAGATATAAATAAACTGACATTTACTTCTTTTCTGTCACAGTACGCTCGAAGCATTATCGAATCTTACGTAAAATGCAACGAGAAGTCCACTGTCTCAAAAACTTGGACGGGGTGCACCAAACTTAGTTGTGACTCTGTGTCCGACTACGCAGAGTATCTTCTAACCGACCTTTTCTACAGCGGGGTAACTTGTAAAGAAATGGTTACCACAAAGCCGTCCAGAGCGACGCACAAAAAGGATGAAATAATGGACTGCTTCTCAAAATCCCATCTGCTCCTCAGCATTCACGACTCCATTTTCAGCCAATGTTTTGATGTGGACAAGGACACCGCATTTATACAGCTTATTCCAAAATGTATCAAGGGTAGCCAGGTGAGCGCCACCTCGGACAATTATACAATCTTGGATCTCGCCCGAGTCATCTTTTTGAACACACAGCTCCCCTCCAGTCAGTACCGGCGGGAATGGCGGCTTCTCTTTTCTACAAATTTGCACGGAGAGAGCTTTTCAAAGCTAATAGGCTCTATCGTAGACAAAGGTCCAACATTGATTGTCCTGAAGGAGCATAAAAATAGAGTTTTTGGAGCATTTGCACCCAAGCCATGGAGACTGGGTCCCAAATTTTTCGGGGACGAGACGTCTTTCCTATTTCATCTGGATCCCAAATTTGCTGCATATTCAGCTACCGGCTACAACAATAATTTTCAGTATATGAACCTTCAGCAACAAACTTTGCCAAATGGCTTGGTAGGCAGAAATCTAATTCTATCCATACTTTATAATACTATTACCACAATTGTGACATTGTATAATGGTTTAATGCTTTATAGGGCATGGGCGGGAAATTTGGTTACTTTGGTTTGTGGATTGATAGCGAATTTGGCACTGGAAAGGGGGCTCCCACCTGCACCACCTTTTCATCGCCTCAACTATCTACCGAGGAAGATTTTCTAATTCACCACTTGGAGGTTTGGGGGTTAGGACCGGAGCCGGAGAAAGAGGAAGTACGACCTTTAAACTTGCAGTCTGATCCAATTATCCTTCTACTGATGTTAAAAATTATTACGATGGCTGGTTGTTAACTGTGTACTTTCAGGGGGAGCGTGATACAAGAAGTTGTTTGGACAAGGATCCCGAGTCAAAAATGATGCTCGAAATGCTTAACAGAGGGGGACACAGTGATGCCCATAGAGAAGAGCAAAAAGAGTAAAGTCTGTTTAAAATTCTGTTCAGTGAAAAAATCATTGCCCAGGTGGAAATAACAGAAAAAATGCACTTAAAACTCAACCAGAATGATTACGACGACTGGTATGCTACTGCTTTGTATAAAGCGTCATACTATCAGGAACAGAAACCAAATTCCGAGGGAGCCCTGCAAATTTAATTATTGAATAATACCTAATTGTATCACGATACGTTCCTAAGATTATTGTCATTTACGTTTCTTGTGGCGCATGTGTGTATGACACGGTGGTCGTGTCGTCGCACTTTTGTTTCAAACAGTCCCTTTGAAATTGTAAATGTCTACCACTGTCTAAGTATGTACTGTGTACTAATGTTTTTACTATACTACTAAACGGTTCTAGTCACCTGGCAAGGAAAAGAAGTATACGTAGGCTAATACTCTGATGATGATTGATAACGCGCTCGTTCCAAATATAGTGTTTTTACTTACACATTATATAGGCATACATATATTCTTGTAAACTGTAACTTGTAACTTTGTCAGTCGAATTACTATAAGCGTCTTTAACCTTCGAGAGGGCACTTTGTTAGCAGATAGATAAGGATTCTTGCACATTTGTGGTATGCATTCCATTCCGACGGCTCCGGCTGTTTGTGGGAGACTCAGAAAAATTAGGAAGAAAAATGAATATTAATGTTAAACATTAGGTTATTAACCAGTTCTCCTGATTTTATCGTGTATATCATCAATGATATCGTGTCAAAGTTCAAAAATACGCTTCTCGAAGAAACAGATTGATAATACTAAAAATACTGTAACGCGAATGTATATGAGTAGTTGTAGAAGCGAGTGATATGATGTATAAAACATTTTAAAAACAATAGACAATAGGCTAGAGAGTAGTTCGCTATGCTACTACACTTTATGTTCATTGATCAGAATTTATTTTAATTAATTTAATCTTATGTAATCGTCAACGTCAAGTATAGTCCCTCAAAACAAGCGTAGTGTTACAATTATATATCATCACACACACATAGTAATAAACATAACTGGTTTAATTAGAAATTTTTTAGTAATGCATGATGTATTTTTTTCGCATAGCCAGTATTAAATTGAATATTTATGTACGATATTATTACAATAAACAAAACTTATGTACAATGTAGATAATCAAGTATTTAGTTTAAACGTCCGTTCTAGTAATCATGGCATACAGTCTTCAAATTCAAGGCTAATTCAAGGCATTCAAGGTTAATCTATGACTTTTACTTATATTGGAATATCAAATCGGATATCGCATCAAGAAAATTTGCGCAACCTTTCATTTATTTCTTGTAATTTAATTTACCGCGGTGGCCACGCTGCTTGGGTAGCGCCATCCATTTCAGTGGCTACTTGATTGTCGCCTCTAAGACGATGATTGCCACCGCCAATCGTCGCATTACATTCATTACATCTACTCTCCACCATAGCGCCTCCACATTCAGTGATAGCGTAGATGTGACCATTGGGACATTTGTACCAATGACCCTGACTCATTCCCATGGCCTTCAAAATTTCCTGCCGCTCACGATCCGTTATTCCCAACCCACTACGAAGGAGTTCATCCAGCTCCTGAAAATATGCCGTAAACGTCCGATTAATTTATTTGCCAAAATCCCAGAAGAGTTCCCACAATACACAACAATATAGCGCTTTCGGTGCCGTATAAAGTAAGAATACCTTTAAAAGAGCTTTGAACTTGTTCTTCCTAGAATGGTTAAAGGGTAACCTGGACGTGACAATATCTTTGGCCTCCTTGTATTTCGGATATACCTTAGTCCCAATACTACAGTTAGGCAGGGAGCGTCGCATCATTAGTTGTTTGTAAAAGTCCAGCCGGTCCAGCTCTTCGTTAAAGTCAAATATCTCCTGTCTGCTTAAAGGTTGTCTATCTAGCATACAACTTAATGTGCTCCGAAACTTGGCAATCACATCTTCATACTGAGGTGTTACCAACTGCCCCTTCTGTCTCAGATCAAGAATCTTTGCTGCCACCTTGTTCGTGGAGTCGGCAATAAACTCTAGACTCCTCATAGCAAACTCGTCAATCTTACAAAAGGAACAAACGCTGCATTGAATTTTAAGTTGTTTCATTCTATCATGATTACGCTGCTGGTAATTTTGCTGGTCAACTTACCGTTTTCGGAATTAATTGCGTAGCTGTACGCCCACCGTATTGACGACTTACTTCCTCTACTAGAAGGCCACGTAAGCGAGCATGCGTTTGTGGGAAAATCCGTTCCATGGGAGGATCATTATTCAAAGTGGTTATCCAAGCGTTGCGCATTCTCTCGGTATTAGCCCTATTTCCAAAAGCTCTCATTTTTACTTTCACAATATCTCCGTAATGTTGACGAATCAAGTTCCCAAATCGACGGCAATTCCTAATGGCAGTCTTGCAACGCGGACACCGCTTCGCGGCTATCTGACTAGATTCACTAGAGGTGAGTAGCCACTGCTCCAATCCCTCCACCTCAATGGTGTGACGACAATCTTCTAAGTACACAAATCTGTAAATAAAAACAACAGAAACCAATTTTTATAAGTAACTCACAATAATGGTAAGTTCAACACTGTTCGATTATTATTTTGTTACCAACCTAGCATCCTCATCTTCTTCGTTTCCAAGCAGAAAGAAATCAGTAAGTTCTTTCAAATCACAGATACGGCATAGAGGAGGACAGGGTTCCCCGCAAAATCCTACGCAAGCATGACCACACTTCAATGTCAAGGGACATGGTTCATTGCATGGCTCTCTATCGCACATCTCCCCACACAACATGGTGCAAACTTTGTGCTGACATTCCCAAGAACATTTTTCTTTGCAACCTGGACATGGTTCTCCGCACTTCTTGGTACATTCGGAATGCTCACATTTCATCATACAGGGTTTCTTGCATGGAGGACATACACTTGAGCAAGGAACATCGCATACGTGTCCACAAACAAGCTGGCGCCCACACTCACTGGAACATTTCTGATGGATTCTGCCCTGCAAACAGGAACTGCAAGTTCCATTGCATTTGTGCCCACAGCCACCTCCAGCCGCTGGATTGAACGCGTGATCACAAGGATTCTGACAGAACTTGGCCACTTGTTCGGCCGAAAGCTGATCATACTTACATGGAACAGTAGAATTTGTGTGTCCACAAATGGGAGTAGTCCTGGGTCGAACTAACTCTTTGCAATTTTCCTTGAGAGCAAGCTCACTGCATTTAACAGTCTGACTGTGGCCACAATCAGCTCGCTTCTTCACCACGACCATGCAAGGTCCACAGGGCTGAAAGCACAGGTTGGAACATTTGTGACGGCATCGCGGATCCGGGAGCAATCGTTCGCAAGTTTCCAGGCAATCATACTTTTCAATATCTACATGGCACTCCAGTTCCTTTCTATGACCGCAAGGCAAGTCTCTCATCACTTTCTCCTTGCAAGGAGGACAAGGTGTTTTATAGCAAAAGTGACTAGATTTGCACTTGTGACCTTCTGAACATTCATTACCGCAGGGTTTCTTACACTGATAAGTTAGATGATTCGGGTCATCGTCAACGTGACACACCTTTACGCAGGCATGGCCACACGCCAATCTCGTAGTGCATTGACCTCTGCATACAATTGGCTTCGCTTTATCTCCACATTTTACCTTCATCTCATGTCCACAAACAGCAAATTTCTTAGTGACAATGGTTTCGCACTTAATGCTCTCCTCAGACAGCCAACACTCTGCATCTTGAGTATGCTCACAAGGCAACAGTTTAGGTACGACAATTTTACATCGTACGCTTGCTGGATCCACATGGCATTCCATCACCTTTTTATGATTACACGGTAGCGACTTGTCTACCTTTACTTTGCATACATAACTGTGAATATTTATGTGACAAGCAAGAGTTTCCTCATGGCTGCATGGTAACTTTTTTAGGACTTGCTCCCAGCAAACGACGCCTTCTACCTGTTTGTGACACGCCATCATCTTCTTATGCTGCAGCTCACATTTTAATGTTTTTTCAACAATGGTCAAGCAGGGAGGACAGGATTCAAAGCACTTGCCTTTACAAGGATGAGGAGTGTTGGGATTTTGGCAGCGTTTGAGACAGGGTGCTCTGCATTTGTACTCTTTGTGGTCTTTATCCATTACATGACACAATTGAGCGCACTTGTGTGTGCATAAAAGGATAGTATCACAGAGTAGTAGACAGCCTCCTTGTGGAACCTTCATTATAAAATCCTCCCCTTTCTGGACCCTAGTCCGGGTTGCGTGAATTTGACACTCCAGCTCTAATTCCGGGCCGATTCCCTCCTGCACCTCCAGTTTCTCCCTAATAGCCCGCCAGGTTTTGTTTTTCCCCATTTGCTCCATATTTCCAATAATGAACATACCGTGTTGAGCTCTGGATAAGCTGACGCAAATTCGGTTTTCAATGCTTAAGAACCCAATCTTGCCATCAGTATTGCTTCTCACGAGACTTAGAAGGATTATTTTATTTTCTTCTCCCTGGAAATTATCAACACATGTAATTCTAACGCCCTTGCAGGTAGCGTGAATCTCCCTCTTCATAAGGAACATCTGACCGGTGTACATAGTGAGCACAGTGATTTCGTCTGGGGTGTACCCTTGCATAATAAGATACCGACACAGTCCTGCAATGAACCTGGCCTCGTGACTATTAGACTTTGACATAGAATCTGTCTCGGAAGACTCCATCTCCGTGTGCGAAACAAAGAACACGTTCTTTGTGACTCCCTTAACGTCAGGGTAGAGCTTAACACTGTCGTGATTTATTAACTCTTCATAAATGGTATCCACGACAAGGTCGGAAATGTCAGGACGCATGCGATGCTGAATTTTTAACTGGTAGCAGTGCAATTTGTTGTTTAACATTCTCTCAAAAAGAGAAAGATCCAAGTGATATTTGACAGCCAAGTCATACACCGTAGGACTTGGTCGGAGTTGTCGATGGTCCCCAATTAAAATTAACTGTTCACAGTTTTCCGTGATGCATGTCACAATGTGCGACTCGAATACTTCTGCTGCCTCTTCCACGATCACGATTTTGCTTTTGATCATTTTCAACAGATTATTGTACTTAGCTGCTCCAGTGGTGGTTAACCCGACAACCTTGCAGCCTTTCAGGATCAGGCCGTCGCCATATTGAATTATATTTCTCAGTTCTTTCTGTGCTACCGTCAGTTGTTTCTCAAGATCTGCTACGCTCTCGGCCACGTGTCGCCTGGCCCATTCAACCATGGCGAAGTAGAGGGCCCATCGTTCCTCCATTTTTAATTGATGGAAGTGCACGGTTCCTTCTCCTTGGATTTCCATGAGTAACTCAGTTACATTGGGAAGAACCAGTCGTTGTTCTTTATACAACTTGCAGATTTCATTCAACAGCCTTCTCCGGTTCTCCAACATATACAAGTCACCTCGTACCGAGTCTCTTGCTTTTATTGCGTCCGCCATATTCAAACCCTTTGTATTCTCTTGCGTATTTCTGTTCATCTGTTTTATTCTCTTTTCACAGGTATGCACAGAGCAATCTGGAAGATAGTACAAACGACGGCCTACATTTTCTCTAAATGTGGTTTCAGCTTCCAAAAGGATGTCATCTAAAATTCGATTGTCCAAGAGCTCGTCCAAGTCGTAATCTTCGTCGTACTCATCATCATTATCATCAATGTCTACATTGTTTCTCTGTACCACATCTTGGCGTGGTACGACCGCCGGGGTTCGCTTTTTCTGATTTTTTGAGAACTCTCTAACTCGAATATCGAAATATCTAGAAACCAAATCTTCCCGAGGAAATCCCTCGCGTTTTAACTGGGTATTACTAATGCCCAGCCAGCCTAGATTTTGGAGCTGATGCCAAAAAGAGTTTGGAAACAATGGTTGTATAAGGTTCCATACACTTAACCTTTCAAAGTCAACAATACCTTGAACATCTTGAAGGCCCGTCACCTCATTCATTCGGTTGCCTCTCTCCGCCTCCAAGTCATAAATTTCCTGTTTGGCTTGGTTTTCCAAGGTCCAACAACTTTGCGGAATTCTGCGCCTATTCCGATATCTAACTTCCCGTAAGGAGAACTTTTCCAATACTTCAGACTTACACCGGCCACCAATTCGAATAATTTCGGCAGGAACGTCTTCTATCGTCATTTTGAACGGGAGCCAGGTACCTAACCTCTCCGTTAGCTAATTTTACCTCTAGCAATGTAGTTGCATTTTTCAGGTATTTGGGCGCATCAACAGAGCTTTCAGCGTCTACGATGAACTTTTTCATGGGAAAGTTGTCCAACTCAAGTTTTTTCAGAGTTTCCAGTGTATGCCTGTACGCTTCCAAATAGACCTCTGACTCCAACATAAAGTAATCTTCGTCTTCATCATAAACTGGAGGCGAGCTTTCCCAAACAACGGTAACAATTCCCTTTTCCAGTTCTTTTGGCTGGCGGCTAAAAACCACACCGAAATGGGTATTTTTTTGCTGAAAGCTGTTTTCTTCGGTACTTAACAAAATCAAGGAGCCTGTCAGCAGACGCTTGCTCTTGTCCCATTTTATCTTTTTGTAATTGCATTCATGGAGCTGCAACTTGTGAACGATCGAGTCACGCTCCTTTTCCACTCTCAGAAACTTTACCTCTGGGTATAAGCGAACTTCGCCAAGTGGCATCCGCTTTTGTCGGTTCAAATAAGCGCTCTTATCTTTGATAAATATATTTATCCCTTTGCGGAGAGGATGAACAAAGTCCTCCCGTAGAAGTCGGAACTGAACGTCAAGATAGTGCTTCGAGTCTTTGTAAGACCCTGTTTGCTTATTGGGACGAAGGAAAATTTGCTCAGATCTGCAACGAAGTTCCTCAACGGATGGAATTACTTCAATGTCTTCAATGTTGTTTGGCGGTGTATCTGCATCAAACTCAGCTTCATCTTCTTTATTGAAACCCTGTTTGCGTTGCCGCTGCATTTTCTCTTCCTTTTGTCTTGTACGAACAGTTGCTTCCATAAGTTGTTCATTTAAGGTCTTAAATTTATTCATAATGGTCATTGTTGGGTCGCACATACACGAAGCCCCGATACAAGTTACAATCAACTTGCTCAGAAAGTCCATTGCCGTTTCTGGCATAGTTTTCACGGCAAAGCTGCAAAACAGGAGAATGTCACCCATAACTTTAGTGGGTTCGGCGTCCACAGGAAATTCACTAGAAAAAAAAGTACTTTGAATAATGTATAATCGTTCTTCGTATTTTTATTAAATTTTTCATAATTTAATTATAATCGTTTTTACTTGTTTCTCCTTCTCTGCGGTACAAAATATCCCTGAGCGATTTTCGGTACAGCATCATCCAACTTGCTAATAAATCCGTGGCTACAACAAGCCGTTAGCGCGTTCGTTTGTTGTTGCAACAATATAGGTACATCAATGCATACTTTTTGTCCTATAGCCTCAATAGCCACGATAAGTTTTTCCCCATCCAATTCTTTAGACTCCAGAAGAACCTTCCAGTCTTCTTTGTCTCTGTTGATTGAAAGAAGAACTTCGTCTGGGGATGACTTCAAGAAATTATACAAGCGCTTAAATCCAAAGACTGGACCTTCAAATTTCCTGTCATTAAATTTTTTTTAAATTTTTTAGTTAGGTTATCATGTCATGGTTATGATTTCTTACGAAATTAACACATTCAATTCAAGCATCCATGTAAACAAAAATTCACACACCTTTCCTTCTTTTTCGTCGGCTTCACGACCGTTCTCCGTTCCTCCTCTTCGCTGTCGTCAGAGGACGTTGCATTGACGTCTCCATTATTTTCGTTCCGAGTAAGCTTACCGACATTCTGATTAGGCCGCCTTCGGTCGCTGTGGCTAGCACGCCCTCGACCACGACCACGTCCAAAACTATTCTGATTTTCATTCGCATTTGATGGTCCCGGTTGCGGCTGAGGTACAGGCACAGTTGTCTGACTTGTTCGCTGATTGCCTAACTGTATAAATGCATTTAAAATTGACGGGAAGTTTTGGTCATTTCCCAGGTTTGGGGCGAAATTATTTTGTCCTCGTCCCTGTCCGTATTCCCTTGTATCATTACGCCAATTACCATGATTGGCATTTGAATCATTCCGGCCGTTTCCGTTGTGAGATCCATTAGCTCCGCCACCACCAGTTGAGCCACCTCTGGGACGTTTGGAGCCTCTGCCTCTACTGTTCATGTCTGGGAAAAGCCGCCTTCTGTTCTATCGATAAAGATTAAAAATGCATTCATCATAACATACGATATAAAAGACAAGTGACATATGCCTTCGAACTTTCGAAGAAGGCACTAAATAATGAATGTTATTTGTTATTATTAGTTACCACAAAACTTTGCAATTTTACAATTTTTATATTGCCTTTTCATGAACACTCATTCAATTGAATCCATTCCGGTAAGTAAAGTCAATGCAGTTCAGGCAGGTTTATCTCATCAGCTGCTCCTGTCGTCAGTCAGAGCCGGTTTCTCAGTTCTCTTCACAAAACTTGCTTGAATTTTCTTGTGTCCGGGCTGGGTTGCGGTTTTTGACCACCGTAAATACAAGCACAGGCAACGAAACGAAACTTTGATTTTGGTTGATGGAATTCTTTTTTTAAAAAAAACTATTAACGATCGACAAATTCGACAACTTAATACAGCCAATAATGCAACTAACTACTGATGACTCTCCTGATTCCTTCGTTTGTTTTGGTTTTAACTTTGAGCTAATCTTGGTCGTAGGCGACTCTTGCAAATTGCACTCAAACATACAACGCTGTTCTCTGAAAATTGTCTAAATTCGAATTGTTTATCAGTTTAGAACTCCACCGTCCAAGCAATATGGAATTTCCATAATGGAAAGTATTGACACAAAATTGTCTGGACAGTAACTGTTCAACTAGGTCTTTCTTTATTCAATACACTAACTGCACTCCTTGTCTTGCCTCTAGATTTTTTAGTTATTCAATTGCAGAAAGTGACGCTAATTCACTTTTTCTTGAGCTTGTCATTATTGTCTGTACTCTGCACTCTGTAAATACTTCGGTTGGAGTTACAATAATGCATGTATGTGTTATGCATTATGTACGTGTTCTTGATGAAAATGATGAAGAACACAAAACAACGAATCGAATGACCAACAGACAGAGTACAAGACAAGCAAACAAGAGAAAAAATTGATAAATGCAAAACGTTTCAATACGAATTCTTCTGACGTTTGTGGAACACGTGATACTACAGGTTTCTTCATAGGTGGGCACAGGACTTTGACCACCTTCACTTTCATCGAGTCTCTAGTGACGAGTGACGACACCCACCCAGCCGATATGAAATTATGTTTGAGTGACTTGAATCTTTTATCTCAAATCTTAACCAAAGCTTTGGACTCACGCGTGAGTCACTTTCTTCGCATGCATGGGCGATACAAACTGAGAAATCGAATTGTTTTAGTTGTATACATTAGTATATCGAATCGAAAAAAAAGGATGTTGGAGCCACCGGGGCAACCAAACAATTTATCAAACTTGTTATTGTGTCTACCCATGTTATCTAGTATTTTTAGCAAATTAGGAATAACCTTTTTTTAGAAAATGTTTAAATATTGACTTAAATGGTCCCTATGGGTTGATCAATTTAATGAAAGTATATCCCAGAGATGCTAGTACCCTAAAATTTGAGATAATTTGGTGCAGCTTGTGTTGTGTGTCCAGAAGCGAGTTGACGTAACTCGTTTTCAGCTACGTTATAAGCATATTTTTTCGTTCACACTATAATTGGTCAATTAAGTCTTTAGTATTTTTATTCTTATGTTGTTTATTAACCATCCACTATCCATTTCCAATGAGAATTAATAAAATAAATTTTGAATACGCCTGCTTCCACACCACTACAGTTAATTTTTGTAAAAAAAACTGGGAATTGTTTACCCATGCCTGGGCTCGAGTATATACTGTTAATGTAAAAAAGGAATTTCAGTGTGTTAGCTACTTATTGAATCTTTGCGGAAAGAACTTACTCAAAAGCCTACACATTCATGTTGAACATGCAAACACAAGAATGTCAGCTTGTAAATTGTTTGAAAGCACAGCTGGCGATGCAAGTTCGCCGAATCAAATAAGCAAGTGGGCAGATATGCTATTTGTCAAACAAAATTAATTAATCCCTTTGGATGAAATATATACATTCTGTGATGCTTGTATTTATTAAGTAGCGAATGTTACTTAATGCGATTCGAATGTCTTTTGTCTGTCCGTCCGCCCCATATATCAGAAACGACTTGAAACGAGTTCCAGAGTTATGGGCGAAACAATTTTACCACTTGAAACTTTGATGCTCTATTTGAGCCACTAGGGGTCAATCAATCTGTGTCAAACTTGGCACAAAGTCATATCTTCAGCTTTCAGAAAAAGGGGTGACGACGGAAGGCCGGTCAGACACGGGTGTACGAATCCAACAGGTACCCTGGTCGATTCTCTCCCGAGTCCCGGCTGCTGGCTACCTAATAAATAATAGTCACATCCGTTCTATTGCCGTCAAAGTCAGTCAAACTATCCAGCATCCTAGTTACGTCAGTTGCCATGCCATATAAAGCCTAATGGTGATGAATGGGGATGAATTGATCTTTGATCCCCGCTGGAAGGCATAGTTATTAACTGATTTGGCTCAAACTTGGGTTGGTACTTATACAAGTACATATAAGGTACCTGTGTACCAAATTTGAGCCCAAGATGTTATCTTAAAAGTCCAAGAAATAAGGGGGTCTCTTGCGAGATGCCATGAGATGCCATGCTGACATGTTATAACCGTTCTCCCTGTTATTCCATTAGTGAAAACCCCATCTCAAACGGATTTAGCCTTTTGGAGTTATGCGAGCTATTAATCATTACCTATCGATTGGTGACAACAGAATTCCAAAATTCCGTTCCCTTCAAGAGTTATCGTGCAGACACAATGGAGGAAAATTATATAGTCAAAGGATGTTACTAAAAAATGGGCGACATATGAAACCTTCCTCATTGAAACAAAGGAACCAAACCCCACAGCTTCAATTTTTATGGAACACGAAAACAAACGATCGTTGTCGACAAAATTGTAACGTCGCTTGATGACCGTAAATTTTAACTGTAAACTTGCGATGTCTTGTATGTATTACATACTATGTAATAAATATGCAATTGCGACTTACTTTAAAATATCAATAGTTTGCTACTAGCTAGTCAGTAGAAAATGACCATTATGGTCGGATGCATGCATCGTCCCACAGAAATGAATACATGGCCAAATGATGCTCCTTAATTATTTCAATCAACCCCTAAGTACTTACAACATGACTAGGAATACCCGTTACATGCGGACGCATGTAATTGCTAGAAAACGCCATTCTCGTACAATTAAAATTATAGAAAAG
>JAHZNB010004537.1:0-14530 GCA_027744295.1 Callyntrura guangdongensis
GCCCTTGATATATGCCAGCACGTAGCCACGTTGGCCTACCAGATTAACGGGTCACCTTGTAAAGCCCTGTTAAAAAGAAGAGAGTAAGAGACAGGCGGACTGCTGTCGGTTGGGATGTCACATCCAAAAAAACGAGTCTTTTTTCTACTTTCTCTACTCTGTTCACATATTTACTCCGACTATCACAACTCCTCACTCTCACACCAAAATCGGGAAACAGCTAAAAAGCAAAAAAAGGAAACGTAGAAGGAAAAACAAACTTTTTTTACGTTTTCCTTGTCGTACATGCAGCAGTAGAAAAGTGGGAGGACGAACGAGGTTATTTTCTTTTTTCTGTAGCTGTCTCCCAAGTCTAAACAAACTTAAAGAAAACGAGAGAAAGTTAAAGGACGCCGGTATCTAGCGTTCACATCTTTTGCCTCTGCAACTTCCTTATTTGACTCTTGCATTCATTTCAGTAGTTTTACCCTGTTTTTCTTTACTTCTTTCTAAGACACCACTCAAACTGTCCCTTCCGTATTTCTTTTTTCCTTTTGCTTTCATTTCATAAAAGTAAATATAAAAGTTTACTTCCTACTTGGTTTGCCTTGAAAAAGATTAGGGGCCGTACTTTTTTTTACTCTCGATAGGTTTTATTTGAACAGAATGAAATCAGAGCTTTATTGCCATGGCCAGGCTCTAAGTACAGATGCATTGCCAAGGCTAATGATTAGAAACACATTCCGCTACCAATTACCTCCCTACGCAATACCCATTTTAATGGAAATGGTCAAATAAAAGAAAAGATGTTTGCGCGTGGGTGGATACGGTTCTTGACGTAAGAAAATGTCTAAGAAAAAAATATACGAAAGCTAGGGTAATTTACTCTACCGACATTGCGTCGAATCATAAGGAATTGCAAAAAGGGGAAGTTGGAAGTAAGCAAAAGACATCCTGTATTACATTTCCGGTAGTTTAGGTGAAATTGAGAAAATTTGGAAGAAATTTGAGTACGGTGTTTTGTGCTCTAACAACCAGATTGACAGTGCGGCGGAGGTGGTGATGATGATGACAACATTACGGAAATGGAGGTCGACCACATAAAATAATTTCTGAAGAGGAACAAGTAACAAAACTCCATTAGAGAAAATGCTCATAAACTGCGTTACCAAGGGTGGAGTGTGTGTACTTGAGTACGAGTGTACAACTTAAAAAGGAACTGCCTTAACTTTATACCCTATTTGTTATCCAGTTTAAGTATTCTTCTTGATATCCCAACGGTTTTCCTTACAGTCAAAAAACTACGTTGTGGGAGAGTAGAGAAAAATATTAGAGAAAAGTAGAAAGCTGGTTGCTGCTTCTGCATGTATGAGTATGTGTACGAGTTTTCTATTCAACAAGAGAGAAAGGAAGATGAAGAGAAAGGGTTAATCACATTTAGATTAGATTAGCCCCCAGCAAGCCTTATTGTATGTTGGGCAAAAATGACGATACATTCTATACGGAAACTTGAACGCATTCTATGAGGCGGGAATCCACATAGCCCCTGATATACATGTTGGTATGTACTAATAATGTACATAGGCCAGGGTTGTTGCGAGGTGAGCGTACTCAAGAAAGGAAAAGAAGACAAACCAGCAAAACAGAATGGGCGAATAAATGGGAAAGTTAAGTGAGTGGATAAACGGTGCGCACATAGAGATAGGTACAAGGAAAAATAATCTTAAATATATACACAGACAACATGAAAGAGAATAGTGTTTAAGTTTTATCAAGTTTTTATTTGCAAGTGCCTTTTACGCGAATGTATATTGCAGGCAATATAACGAGGCGGTTTATGAGCGAAAATAGAAGAAGAAAAAAGTGACTGGCAACTCGCAACTTGGACTGGTAAAATTTGCTGGCAGATAATATGAAGTGACACGGTACACCGCGGTATAGTTTCCGTTTTTAGGATAATGGATAATGATAATACTGTGCCTCCGCCAGTAGTATCAGTAGCTAGGCAAGATTTCACGGAGAGGAATGAATAATAGGAATTGTACCGTATACATTTACAGCGATAGGTTTGATGTCATTGCACGACTTGTCTTACGATACCAAATTAATTCATATGATTCTTGATATTATCATCGGACCGCATCTAGATTCAGTCATATGCTAAATCAGCAAATAAAGAAATGTCGGCTTATTTGTCTTACAAAATCCGGAAACCAGGAAAAGTCCATTTTGCTTACCTGTAAACAAATAAAAGACAAAAGTTGCGATGAACGTGCCAGGGCAATAAAAGTATCAATTAACTTGTGAATCACGCATGCGCACTTATTTACTTTAAGAAACCGCATCAGTTCGGAATTCTGTACTGTCTGTCTTGGTCACAAAATCGCCTGTGCTACCACTCACACCACACTACCGTCACTTTTGGACTTGCTTCAGGGTGGGGGTTAATTCTCTTGACAAAATGAGAGACAGCAAGAGTGGAGGTGGAAGGAGTACTAACCGAATTAAATCAAGATAGCAGGGAAAATGTCCCTGGAACACACACACTCTTTCATATCCACAGATATAAATGAAGTGGATGATAATGGCCCCATATATACGAGTGGTCTCTCTCTTCGTCGAGAAGAAGAACGAAAAAAAAGAAATTGAAGGGCTAAACGAAATGAAGGAATGAAAGTAAAAAAAAGAAGAAATTCTCATATCTTTCAGCGTTTACGACCCTTTTTCTTACTAGCTGATGTTCTGCAATCCACGGCTAAAATACTAACGAAAATGGTCGACTTGAGTTTATGTTATTTTCTTACGAAGAAAACGACAACGGGAATAAAGAGAACAAAAAGCAGAGAGAGAGAAGAGTCGTTAGAAAAAACGGAGTAAAAGCAGCAGAGGCATGGATGAGATGACTGAGAGTAATGAAATGAAGTTTGTTTAATGGATTCTCCGGCGTCATTCTTTAGATTTTTCGTGCCTGTCTGCATTTCACCAAATGCAAACGGAGAAAGCGAGAAAGAGAAGAAAAAATACTACAAAAAACAGGATTTTACTGTATTTAATTGTATTTCAGCGTCCTCTCTTTCATTCCATTTTTTTCTCCTCTATACTCGTTTTTCCTACGGGGACGTGTGTATGTACTGGGTACAGGGTCCAAACGTTGTGCGGTTTATTTTATAACGTCTGACCCAAATACATATTTATAGACTTGTCCCTGTGTACAAACTACTCCCATACAAGAGTAAGAATTCATACAATCATGTTGTTGATGTTGTTGTACGTTTCAGCAATTTCACTTTACGTTTTTCTATATAAATTCAATTGGAAAAATTGTATTTTTTCTTCTCTTCTTGATTTTCTCACAAAAATACAGTACCACAAGAAGGAAAAATCGATTTCCTGATTTCCCTTCATTATCACACAAACGGGGTTTTATAGGCGAGATGAAAAAGAAACGTTTGACTGGGAAAAAAGTGTGCGCGTGGAGGGGGGGAACAGTGGGAGAGTAAGGGAGAGAGAGAGAGAAGAAATACAATTCCAATATTGGAAACGAACCTTTTATCACATTTATTTACATCTTATCTATCACCTACCAAAATACACAGAGCCAGCAAGAGTTTCCGTTTTTTTCTCTCTATTTTTTGGCTAACCTACCTATCTATCTGTATTTTCTCTGGTTCTTCATAACACTACTTTTTTCTATCTCTCCCTTTCGCCAGTGAAGAACAGGGATTGATTGAGAATTTTTTACATATTCGCATGCAAATCCAATTGAAAATGTGGTTTTGATGGTAAATAGATGAAAATAGAGAAAAATGTGACAGTTGACTATTCCTGGCGATATGTCGTCGACGTTGTTGTGTGCGCTGCGTTTGGAAGGAACGCTGTAGGAGTGGCGTTCGTGGTAACTGGTAACGAGAGGAAATGTACATCTATTTATCAGCCAATGCTACACGGTGGAACAGGAAGTTTTCTATTTGTTATTGAAATAACAATGGAAAATAATGGAAAAAGAGAAAAAAGAATTCTATCTTGTTGGATGTCTATTTGTGTGGTCTGGCGGATATAGTAATAGTAGTAGTACAGGTGCCTTATTTTTTCGTGTCGTAGTAACTCTTTCCGCGTTTTTTCTTCCCTGAAATATCCCGGAGAAATCCAACAAGCAGCTTGCGTTATCACGCCAAGGACAACTTTGTTTGTGAATGACAATATATTTGATTCTTCACTTGGCTTACACTTTACCATGTGATAACGTTATTTTTTGCATTTTTACCTATTCTTAGAATATACACGCCTGCTTAATCAAATGATTTGTTCTCTCTGTGCCTATCTTCATTTTTCTTGAAATTTCGGGATTTTTGTTGATTCACATGTCTAGTTACATACTCGACTTAGTTAACAACAGAACAAAGATTCTGCTTCCTGATTTTCTCGATAATCATTACTATTATTGTCAACACGCCATTTTATTTTTCGAGTTTCCTTTCTCTTCAGTCGAGTCAACACAATTTTAAACAATAACAGCATGGACCACCTTTTACTACTACTTTATGTGTAGCCACAAAAGATTCTTCTGCTGCCAAAAATACCCAAAAAGTTTAGGCGCAGCCTAAAAAAATCTCTATAAAATTTTGGAATTTCCCTTTTAAATTTACCACCGAGCTTTCCCATTTAAGAACCAGTCGCACTAGCAGTTTTCAACAAAACCACAGTAACGCCCGTCTTTCCTTCCTGCACGCAGGCAAATAGTATCGCTCGAGGCTTTCCTATTGCCAAAAAGAAAGACTGTCTAAAGCAGCGAAGTTGAGAAAAGAACCCGTGGCAGTACACACACCAACACACTAGAAAGCGAGGAAGAGCAAGAAAAGTCGTGGCCGCACGGCATGTACTTTTGCCATTTTCCCTTAATATCGCCCAAGATTATCCTGACAAGAAAAAGTAAGCAAGCGAGTAAGACCCCCGTGAAACCAGCACATGATGCCATCAGGATATACATACCTACAGATACTGTTAAACGTATCGGAATATACAAAGAAAATTGACTGACTACTGCAGGCAATGGGATATAGTGCCGCTGTTGCTTCAGGGAATTTTTTTCATGTTGCGTCTCGAATAAGTATAACTAGTTCCACTGGCAAAAAAGAAGAGAAATCTTGCAAGAGAGAAACTTGAGTTGGCTTTCGAGTAGTATTTCTTTTTGCGAAAAAGGAGAAAATCACCCATCAACTCAATTGCTTGTCTATACACACATAGAGAAAAAGAGAGAGAGAGGTTTGATGGGACAACGTCACACTACACCACCACTTCCTCTTATTGCCAATCATATTACTACTTTAACATGGTTTGTTGGTGAGAAAGAGAGTGCAAGAGAAAGAGAATGATGGTTGTTCTGGATGTCCATCCGTTTCCAGTCAAATAAATACAAGTTGAATATTGCCTATAAAAATAAGACTTGTTCATGATGATGATGTGCGCAAGATGATGATGATGAAGACTATGCATTAGTGAAAACATTGCTGTTCAATCTCTCACGTTCTTGGAGAAAAATAAAGAGGAAAATACTTTGCTAGTTTTTTGTCGTCTCCACAGCACAAAGCTACACAAGTGGTATATATGATTTCTCCGGATGCCAGTATTATTTTCTTTGATATTTCAGAGCAGCTTCTTTTTTCTTGGCAATAAGGCGGAATAAAATATCATTCTCGGTGCTAGTTGACAGTACCTTTATATCTTGAAGGATATGCGATGGTCTCTAAGGACCAGATGCCGCTTTCCACATTTACACCCCCGTTAAAAAGAAACTTATGCAGTTTTTTCTGTTATTTTCGTCTCTCTCACTCCGTTTCTCGCTTGGCATCATTTTTTTCTCACAGATGGTGACATCGCAAAAATCGCAAAAATGAATCCTATATATACGCTCACAAGTTATTCCCTTAGCTCGTCTATTCGTATACCCACAGCCACTAGACCACAACAGGCTGCTGGTAGGCAAGCTTACAAACAGAGCAACATTCACGCACACACTTTTCGCTTTTATTTTCATTTCAACACGCTTTTCCTTTGGATGGGGAAACGAGTTGAAAAAAACAAAGAATCATTCCATTATGCACCCCCAACAGTGGCGTGGCTGTAGTTTAAGACAAAGCTTTAATTTTTCAATTTTCTTGCCTAGAAAAGGAAAACTAGGACAATCGTGTCATAGCTGGGAGAGTTGCTGGCATGCATACTTATCAGTTTCATACTGCTCGCCCACACACATACAAATGCGTGGGCAAACTACATCATTTATACCAAGTAACCCTGATAAAGGCTCCGCGATGACATGTCAAATAAGTTCACTCAAAACGAAAAATTTCGAGGAAAGCAGTCTCGTTAGTAGTAAAATCCCAGATTATATAACGCTCCTGTCAGAACAAGCAGGGTCTATAAAACGGATATTTACTTTTTTCATACACATTACGCAGCGCGGCCTATTTTTGTTCTAAAAATATAAATCATGCTTGCTAATAGTAATAGCTTGTTGCAAAGTTTTTCTAGCGAGAAAATCTCTTTGTAAGACACATCCCATTTAGGTTTTCTACTCTAACAACCTTGTCATAAACCCAGAAACACGCAACAATACAACAGCCTGGTACATGATCGTACTCACAGAGAAAAGTTTTTTGACTTCCTGCTTCCCAAACTCTTGACGTGATGTCAAACAAAACGTCATTTCTGGTTGAGTCAGCTGACTTCCAAAAATCTACTCACTGAACTAACGGTCACGGTGGCGGTGATCATAGTAGAAGCAGCAGAATAGTATCAAAAATGTTCCCCAGAAACCATTTTAGTAGCACAATATGAAAAGGATGGATTTTCAAACTCTTGTTTTCTCAAATACTACTGATTTGATGAAACCGAGAATTTTGCTATAACGTCGTTGGAATTAAAATATTAAATACGAAATAGAATCTACCTCTTGCTCTTATGGTATGCTATTGTAGTAACAAAATGCTGCTCCTTTCTCTCCAACGAATCGACAAGGTAGTATATTTAATCATAACACGCATGCATGCCTGTACGCAGAACAATACATTCAAAATCTCGTCCACGACGACACACACAAACACGCGCATCAGTCTAGTCTACCTTCCCATGAGCCGTATTTACTTATATTATACGTGCAGGCGTTTTTAGTCGCCTCGCCTTTCGTCTCTCTCTCTCTATTTGTAACGAGACGACGAGGCTAAAAGGTTACCCTTTTATATTCCTTTGATCTTTTTGTATCTCCTGTGTACTTAATGTGAAACGTAACCTAAATATACGCATCAGTAGCATCCGTTTCAGGAGAGTCTCTCTTTGTTCTTCTCCATCAACAACATCTTTCTCTCCGGTAGCATCATCGTCATCATCAACATCATTTTTGAAAAATATGAGAAGGTACAAAAAGGAACATAAGACAAGAGGGGGATAATAATATTATTTTTTTCCTCTCTGTTTCTTTCTCGTTCTATTATGATTACTACGTTAAGTTGTAAAAGTCAAACCGAAAGTGGCTTCCCTTTTCTTCAAAAGTGGATCCTAATTTGATGTGAACCCTGCCATGCTAACCCTGTAATAGGAACGTGACGTGCCATAAAAAATGTACCGTGTCAGTGGGTACTATTACTATACTAACTATAACACCCGAAATACATATTGTATTGTAATCGGGTAGAGAGATGTGCATAATATATAATCCCTCTTTTACGACAACGTTCATTCCTCCTTCATTTCGTGTCCAATGATGCAGAATCTAACAAGCGTCTCCAGAGACCTTCTGCTGGGTTGTTTCTGATATCTTGTGAACAATAATGGAACCATATTACACCAAAATTATCCTTTATACACGTAGGCACATATAATATGCATGTATAGATAGATATCAGTCAGTTTTTAGTTTTTGGTTCCCTTCTTTCATATCTCTCCATAAAAAATTCATGCTTAAATGCCTACCCAAATGTATATTCTACCCAGCTAACAGCTAAAATGCCCATTTATACAACAACGAACTTATTAAACGATATACTTTTTTTTTAAAATAAACGGGTTGACTCATAGCCTGTGTGTTTTCGACAAGGTAAATATAGAGTATACACACGACACGCATATTTTTCGCTCTGCTCATATCGCCAGATGAAAAAAAAAATACAATAGAAATGACTAGTTAACAGGAGTCATTTTGCAACAGTGTTTCTGGAAAATATATTGGAATAAAGTGACAAGGAAAGAATGAAAAGGGGACAAAAGCTGTTTTGAATATAAAAAAACACCATCATTCGACATTTTTAGCAGGATTGAAGCTCTTTTTGAGTTTGAGTTAGCACTAAAATGTAGCGTGTGTGTGAGTAACGTAACCAATTTATGCCAAACATCATGTTTTTTTGACGATGACATAGATGAGAGAGAATGGTAAATTGTAGGTCCGGACACAGAAACATCACAAAAGAAAACTACTTTTTAGTTGTCCGTTTTGTGCATGCCTGTATGGTGTGTGTACACGTCGGTCTTATTCTGATTTTCATTTTTGTTTTCTAAAATGACAGATGAAAACCTTTTTTCCTTTCGTTCCTATTAATATTCAATCATCTCTCGCTCCGCCTGACTGACGTCTTAAAATAATAGCAACATGTAATCTAAAAATAAAAGGTTATGCCCTGCCATCCATCCCCCAAGAAAAAAAACAATGTAGCCCTTTATCGTAAATAAATATTTTTCCTCTTCAAAAGCCAACTACCAAGTTCAGTCACCATTCTGCTGGATTTGACGGGAACACTTATCCTGCTTGTTAGATATATTTTTTCTATATGTGTACACATTTTAGGAATACATCGTAGCTATGTAGCAGTAGCACATACGGCACATTTACTCTTGTCTGGTTTCACATAGTTTATTGCGTCCTCCCGCATGGATTTTTTTCTCTTTCCCCCTCTTTCCTGCTGCCTAAATTTTCTTTCAATTTCTTCCAGACTGGAGCATATCGTGTCTATTTGGGTATGTGTGTGACGGAAAACCTGAATGTTATTACATAATGCACGCACGACCGTTTCTCTGATGTTCTCTTTGTCGTTGTTGTCGTCTTCGTTGGATTCTCATCATTTAGGAGTCAGTAACGGAAAAAACTGTCAAGTTACAGGGAAAGAGAGAAGCCTTTAACGGCGGTACATTTACCAGCTGCGAAACGTAACTGAAGAGAATGAGACGACAGGGGCATCATCATCGACATCATAGTCATCACCATCATCATCCCCGTACTGGTCGTCTTCTCAATTGACATTCTTGAAAAGTATCCGTGGAACAGAATACCTAAGTACATGACACACAACTTTGTGTGTGTTAAGAAGTGGGAGATCGAGTCAGTTGCTGAGAGAGTAGTTGACTTGTCTCTTGTTTATCATCTTATAAAAAAATATATACGACGACGACGACATCAACGAGAAGACTTTTTCTTCTTCTAGAGCTGCTGCTTTGCTCAGTCACGAAAAAAGAATGGAATGAGCTGAAAGACAAGAAAAGTTACTCCCAAAGGATTTCACAGAAGCATGTGATTAGATGAATTCCTAATACGCTCCTTCATAAACAATACCCGCTATAACTATAACACGGATAATGCATACCTATTCGTACATAAAAATGAGTAGGGTACAACACGAGGAAACTTTCACGTAGTCTCGTCGGCAGTCTATGATTAACACAGACGGACAGACACATTGGAAATGGTAACAACGCGCGCTCTCTCTCTTCTCTGCGTGTCTGGGAAAAGATGGGCAAGAAGTAATAACGATAACAAGACTAGGCTGAGAGAAGACAAAAATTGCGGGGTAAGTTTTAAGACAAAATAGGTGAAGAGACAACGACGGAAGAAAATGCTTGATTTTCCCATCTCCCTGCTGTGCTTGTACTCTTTTCTCTTTCTATCTCTCTGTTACCATAAATAAATACGTAATTTACGGGCAAATAAAGCTGGATTGTTATACGCACGTATCCCAAAACAAAACCACTTTTTCAGCTCAGTTTACAGTCAATTTTTTCGGGGAAACTGTGCTGTGTTCTATATAACTTCTCACCAAGAGTAACTTTACCCCTACAGTTTGACAGCCCAAAAAAGCGAAAACGCCAATGTTTACCACCACCACCAACAGCAATACATTCACCAGTTATTCTTTCAAGGAGAAATGCAAAAATGTGGTAATGGTGGCCAGTTCTCTCGTTGTATAGGCCTGTTTGTGTGTAGCTTAGTTACACTGTTACATGGTTTATATAAGCTGTCTGAAAATTCTCATTTTCCGTTTTCTCTTCCCTTAACAACCTCACCATCACCAACTACCACCACACACAAACACAACACAGTACTTTTGAAAGACAAGTTGGTTTTCTTATTTATTTAATAATGCACAAAAGGGGTATTAACCATAAAGTAAATATGTATGCAACGAGAAAGCGAGAGAGTGAGAGAGTTAGCAAGTCAGTAAAGAAAATGTCGGTCTTGTTAGGAAAAAAGAAACACTTTTAAAGACGGCCCGCCAACTTTGATAAGTTGAGTGAAAGACGTTCTGATGAGAGAATAAGTAATGTGCAGGCAGAAAATATGTATGTATGTACATATATAACTACTACCCTGATGTGTATACACAAGATATCAAGGGGAATTAAACGAAGAAAGAGAAAGACAGATGAAACTGAAACAATATTAAATGAAATATGCATAACGCCATTTCGCTCATGGGCTCAGAGTAGAGCAATGCATAATATAAGAGGGAACTACACAACAAACCAATTAAACTAAGGGACTAATAATACTCCCAAGCTAGTGGGCTCTTTTTTAACAATGCTTAAACTCTCTCCGTCTCTCTCTCCTGTACTAACGTACATTTAAGCTGGCATTCTAATTCTCATTAGTTTCTCCAAGAAGGGGATAAGTAGTTGCACAACTAGTAGAAGAAGACGACAACGACAACCAAACAAGAAAAGCGGTATGGTTGTTAGTTTGAGTAGTGGCAACAACAGCCACCATGCCACACATTTTTTTCTCTTTCTCTCTCTGTTTCATTATTATTCCAAAAAGTACAATTTGTTACAAGCGCTTTTCTTCTTATTATAATAATCATCGAATGGGTATGCCGTGTGGTTGTGACAGCAGCATGAAACAAGCTGCTAATCTGCCACTTCAACACCAAGAAACTCCACTTGCTACACAAGTGCATACACAGTTTTTCTGCCACCGCCACCACTGTCGTTGCCATATCGCACGCAGACACACACACATGCACAGCAGCTTGGCCTACTGCTGGTCGGTCTCTCTCTCTCTCTCTCTCTCTCTGGATTCCTTTTTAGAGTTTCATGTTGTTACCGTATGTGTTAAAAACCTCGTCAAGAATCTTTCTAGAGTGCCCTCTCTCTCTCTCTTTGATATTGTTTCTACTAACTCCACATCACCGCCGTCTTGGCGGCATATGCCGGTGTGTAAATGTAAAAAGTAAAGAAAGTATATCCCTATTAAACAAGGAAGTACGGATCGCGTTTCTTTTCCTTTATTTTTTACAAAACCCTTTTGCCTCTCCAAAATCCCCACAAATTTACTGTTGAGCCTGTAGCCGGCTTCTGTTTGGGATCTCATAAAAATACGGGAAAGGGTTAACAAGGCCAGGCATACTCCGAAAATTATACGCTAAACGCGATTATACCATCGCACAAAAAATGTGGCTCAGTGCAACAGCGTCGGTGGAAAAATGAGTAGGCAGGCATATTCCTAATTAGAGAATATGAGTCTGTCCGCACCTTGTTCCGCCAGATAGTGTGTCTAATAACAGCTAATAAGCAAAACAGAAACGGCGGGTCCCGTGTGTGTGAGCCAACATACCGAAGTAAAATGAACTGCAGACAAAAAACGTCAAAAAGAACGCGCGTGCATACCTAGAAAACATTCCTATACTTTCTTTCCCTGCATTTTTGTTAATGGTAGCCGTGTGAGAACGTTTTTTATGTTGCCGTTACATTATTACTCCACACACACATCAAGCGGAGAAAATCGGGTTGTTGTGGTGGAGGCATGCATGCATTCTGCTCATTATAGAAAAGTCTGGAACGACCAAGTCGACGACGACGACGACGACGGAAGCAAAGAACAATTCTTTATGCTTGCTTCGTTGACTGCAACTTAGTAGAGATCCGATTATGTGCTAAAAGACTGTCAACTACTTAGGATGATGACGACGGGTATTTGTTGTAGTGCATCAAGACACACATTTATATATCCGTGCACTCACGCAAGCTCCAATATTATTTTCCGCTTTGCTCTTCATCCTCACCATTTTCTTGTTAATTACTGAACAACAAACTCAACCGAGGGAAAATAAGCTCAAGTCAGTCAGTATGGGCACTAAAAACGTATGAGAGAGAGAGAAACGATGAATGAGTTCTGAACAGTGAGCCCCTATTAATTTTCTACATATTTAGCTGATACGTGTTCCGCTCAATATATTCAAAATGTTCACTCTTGTTTTTTGGTGTTGATGTTTAATACTTTTTTCCAGAGAAGACCATGTTTTTACCGTTAATGAAATATATTGCTCCTGGTGAAGGCAACAGTTTTGAATTTCTTTTCTCTTTCTCTCTCTCTCGTCAGTTTGTTTCTCTTCTTTCTTCTTTTCGTAATTAGAAACGCACAAGAAGAAGTAAATGAAAAGGAAAAAAATATGTTGGAATGGGGCAGCAAGCAAGAACCGGAGAGATTTTACTACACGCGAGTGTGCCATGTGCAAAGACGGGAATCTCTAAAAAATTCGATACGTGTGTGTGTTGACGTGGTGTTGTACTACTGGTGGTGCTGGTGCCAGGATGCATACTTCAGCCTCAATTAGCTTCTAATTAGAGTTTATTGCTGAAGGAGACCCCTGGGAATTTAGCACTTTTTCTTTTCGCTCTCTGTCTCTCTGTAAAACTTTTCGTTTCCTTGGCTTAGTCAACCGTAGGGAAAATGAGTAGGCGGGGGAAACGTCTAGAGGAATTTTCATGAGGAAAAATACTTGAGAAAGATGAATTTCTGTAGAAAAGCCATCATCAACTTCAAGGATAAATTTTTGTTCGCAAATAAACAACAAAGCGGGCACACGGGTGTAGGGTAAAAAAATTCCTGGGTCTTCCTATTGCCAAATTAATCACAAACTTTTACTATCCCTTTTTCCCTTGCTATATAAACTCTCTGGAAAGCTTTAAAAATGTTCATTTTGTCAAATTAGCAATTACGTTCATTACTAAAAAAGGTGGAGGTGGTAGCAAACAAACATGTGTACATACGTCATTTTTTTCTCTGGGTAAAGGCATTAGTTGATTAGTTACATCGTTGAGCAGGGTCCGTGAATAATTTGCAGACAATTGCTGCTGCTAATTTGTCACAAAAGGGGCATTTTATAGACATAAAATATATTAACCTAACATTAAAATTTAATTATTTTTATTTGCCTACCTAATATCAGGTTAAGCTTACAAGAAATAAAAATTTCATCTACTGTCGTTGTACTACTCTCTGTATTGACAAGTGTTTGACTTGGAAAATACATCCCTACCGTTAAACACGCAAGGACACGGTAGTACTAATACTTTAAAAGGTTTCTTACTTATTCCTTATTAATATTCATGGTCATGTAAACCTCTTCCCTTTATCATACCGTCACTTTAAAATAAGCTATAAAGCTTCTCTTTCATCTTCGTGTGTGAGCAGTAGCACCATCTTCGTCACCACCGCTTTCCTAAGAAGGCGTACACAAGCAACCTGTTTTGACCTCTTTTTTCTTTGTAAATATTTTAGAAGTTTTTTTTGTGCCTGCATCAAGAACGGAATAAAACATGTCTAATAACTAGAGAGAGCTTAGCATTCATTAACAACTTTTAAAAGCGCCTTTTCTTATCATCGTCATTATCATCATCTAGAATGGGTTAAATAGATAGTTGTGCTAAAAAAGTGAGAAGAAAGAGTTACATGTTAGATATTTTTGGAAAAAAGCTGTCGTTGTTATGAAAATTGATGGGAATTACCGAGGAAAAGGTTTTACGATGGGAATAAAGTTTCACTATGAAGCGCCTAACTTTGGAACATAAACGTCATCTTCATCAGAGTAAAAAATGGCCTTGCCACACGACATAGTATAACACCAACTGAGAGAGTATTTTCAGTAATGAAATATTCTAAGGAATTGAAACATTTTTTGAGGATTTAAAAGATATACCTAGACATACATCAATGTAAACCCGGGTTTGTTTGACAGGGCGCTGGGATGTGTGTGGTGAAGTTTTGTTGCAGTGATGGAATGAAGCTTTACAGCAGTTTAATACATGAAATCCTTCATCAATTTAGAGAATCCTTTTTTCTCACTCACGTGCCTACGCTCTCATTCCTCCACCCACTGTCGTCTTCCATAATTCCTACCCGTTTTCCGCCACTTTGCTTTTCTGTCTTGTGAGTGCACTCCCTTTGCAGTCTCTCCTTCAGTCACCACTGCAGAGTGAGCTATGTCAGCAGTGGAAAGGACTCAAATAAAGTGGC
>JAHZNB010004538.1:0-23225 GCA_027744295.1 Callyntrura guangdongensis
GCAAACATAACCCTTTTGGCTAGTAAACTGAGATCCTCTGTTCGCATGGGATTGTTTTTCTCCCACGTTATATATTTCTTCCACAAAGCAACCTAAAAAAATTATGGAAATGAGTAATTGAAAACACTGTAAATTCAACACATACAACATAAGATGGGATCGTGTAATTTTTTAATCCTGGCTACTCCAGATTTATGACTTGATTTTAGCAAGTAGTAACATTTACAAGAAGCCGCTTTCTAAAAAATGAGTATAGTAATAGGGCAGTAGTTACTTGTCTGAGCTCTTCAGGAGTACCATTGGGAGGCACTGACGGAAAATTTCTATTTAATCCTCTGGTAATTGCCTCGTGTTCTTTGGCAACTCTTCTTGCGTTCATATAATCCCTTGAGCGTTCCATGGACATTTTTTCGGCAATAATAGGATTGATACCTTGCTCGAACGCAATATAGTCTTTCCAAAGTGTCTCGACACTCACCATCGGTGTCATAACAGCTTTTTGGTAGACCTAGATAAAGTAAAATGCTGGTCTTATAATCTTAAATAGCAGTATTACTAAAATAACTATAAAATTCAGTCAAAGAGGACGGGTCTGGATAATATGAAAATTATAGAAGGCAATTAATAGTGCTGTATTTGTATATGTCCTTAAACGACAAAAGCGCATTCATTTAAAGATACAATTGTTGTTGAAAGTACAAATGAAAATTAGCATACACATTACGTAAAAATTTCACATACTTGTACGTTGGTAGCGTTGCTTTTGAGTCCCGAATGTATTGTAAATACAACCTCCATAGGTCGATATGTAACACTTTGATTAGACACCGTTGGAACAACTACAGGACGTAATATTTCAAAAATTAAATATGTGTCGGTGTCTGCAAAAACTGAATGGAATGCTAGCTGATTTTGGTAACACCTCCAATATATTAAAATTAATCTTTGCTTACCTTTTCAACCTTGTCGTAATTACGTGCTTTCATCTAAATATGGCAAAAATAGGTTACGTTAACGGATTTTTGTTCTTTCACATGACAATGACAATATACTTAACATTAAGATATATAAGGCAACTTACCTCCTGCTCAATGTACATCTTCCAAAATCGTCCAGTGGTGGGGAACATCTTGACCAGCTTTTCAAAAAGAGGTCGCATTTCTTCAATTTTGCGCTGCTGCATTTCTCTGAGTAGTATATTCCAAGCATCTAAATCGAATGGATTTTCCTCCGTAGCCAGGTAAGCTTTCTGAACAGTCTCGTTTGTGAAAATCTGAAAATTATTTAAGCACCTCGTTCAGAATTTGCCCACTATGTACGTACAAGTCATATGTATGTAATTTCAATAACCAGATTTTTTAATGTTAAATTGTAATTAATGCCCTTACCATTTTGATTATCGATTGGGTTATTTATCCAACAGTCTTGTAATTCAAAAGAGCAGTGCAAGCTAAATTGCCTGCTTCAGTAGCATTTGGCTTCCGATTGGTGTACAATCAAAAATAATATAGTTTTACCGTTGCTCTGTCTATCGCGTTCAACGCCAATATAGAGACAGATAACAGAAAAAGGACTATGTTGGTTTGGACGGTTCCCGTGCACAGATTTTTAATTAAAAATAAATATTACTTAATTATCTAATAGACACTATTGGCGGAACACAACTGCGGGTTTAACCAGTTTTTAACAACAACCAGCAATGATTTGGTTTTATGAAAATATCAACGTTAAAACGTTGAAAAGCCTATTTTTCAATAGAGCGTATAACTACCACGAAATATAATGAAGTTTGCAAATTTCTGCTGACCAAAAAATGTTACGACGAAAACATTTATTATGATTATACTGACGTTGAATTTCTTTCGTTTTTCAAAGCTTGCAGTTTATTGCATCTTTCAGGGTAAATGAATATTTATTCCAATTTGTACATAATTATTTCAGACTTCGTTCAGCATATTTAACAGTGTAGCCAAAAGCTTTAAACAACAACGTATATTATACAAAAAATATTCCATTAAAAAATATTAAAATAGTGGTAGAAAAGAATTTTTTATTAAGCACGGCAGGTTACTGTCAAAATATATTGAATATACTATCAACTAAACTCCCCATTCAACAGCAGCACAATGAACAATTGGTAGTAAATATATTATTGTGGCAGTTACTTATTATTACAAGAGTAGTTCCGAGAAGTCCTCCATTTCCACATATTTATGTTTTATTCTCTTTTTACAACACTAAAAATTCTTTCTACACAACAACAGAGGACTAAATGTGCAGTACTTAAAGTCAACACAAAAACAATAATTACAATATTGTTCTTAAATAATAATCGACACCTGACAGATCTATTCAATGAACTTGCGTTGCTTTATTTTAATTACTTTCTAATATAAAAACACAATGGGTACAGTTGAAGCAGAGACTACGTTAGATAGAAAATATGACGATGTTCAATTTATTATTCGACAAGAGTAAAAAAGCAAACAAAAACTATTATTCATTATTATTACACTATTACAGTTGCTTGCTGGTGTGTCTATCCTGATGTGCTACTAGATGTAGGTTGTTGTTGTATGTATATTATGTATTCAATATTTAGGCTAGGAATTTGCTCGCATATACGGTACGGTACACATACAGTACACCCACAAGAGTCGATAACTGCTTGCTAAATTGCTGCAGTTACTGTTGCTGTTAATAATACCAGATTTATTTTATTTTAACGAGAATACAGGTTAACTGCATTTAGGGCGATGATGATGATACGGCTGCGGCATTGACGGCTTTGCTTGTATATACGGCTAAGCTTGGGGTTTGCTTAGATGCTGGTATTTTTTGGAATTGAAGCAGCTGCTGCGGTGTGGCTGTTGTGTATAACTTGCCCTTATAATAATGTATTCTTTCCAACGGTATTACTTAAGCTTCAAAAGGACGCGGCATCCCAAGCAATAGGGAAGCCAAAAAGGAAATGAAGTACCAAAATCAGTAGCAGACCAATGATAATGAATGATATTCAAGCTGTGTATGTGTAGCAATGAAAATGCTAGCACAGAGCAGAACCTCAAACCTCAAGCTAACCGATCCGATTTCGATGGCAAAGAAAATGAAAATGCCATAAAAAGAAGGGGAAAGTAGGGGACAAGAGAGACAGAGATAGTCCTAAATAGGTTTGTTATCTTTAAAACTCTTAGCTTGTTTGTGCTGTTATCGATGTGTAAATTCATAATCCATTTTAAATGATGCAAACTGTGTCAACTAATAATTTGTGAATTATTTGAGCATTTTAACAAAAATATTTTATAATGCTTTGTTTAACCGCACTTCTAAAAAATGCTAGAAAAGCATGACAAATCATTGGCATTGGTGTTTGAAATGCTTTGTGAAGCTGATTTCTGTTAGTAAATTATTTAAAGATACTGATCCAGTTTGGTGAAATGGAATGGCGGCGGCAGCATATTATGGTGGTGATAATTCATCGCATTGAAAACGGCTTTTACCCACATTTTAATTTCCCAAAGTTTGAATTGAAAGCCTTCATCTAAAAAATGTGGCATCGTACTTACCTTTTAACTTATTGTTAGTTTTTTAGATCAGCAACTCTTATGACATGATTATTATTGCTGATCGGTTTTACTAAATACCGCGCAGTTTAACAAAAAAAGCTCTTTCAAATCTTCTATTTACATCGCAAAATTTTTATATTTCAATAACATCTTATCAATCCAGTCAAATTGACACATTCACCTGTACCTATTCCTACAAAGTTAAAAACTCCTGCACTATGAATTAATGTTTTTGGTTCCGAAAAAGTAAAATCAATTAATGGGTTGCTTGTTATCTCTGCATGCAATTTCCGTAATTTTTAACTCAGTCATTATTACTAACGTTGGAAATGGCAACTGGCAACAGCGGCAACTACTAAATAACACTTTAATGTATTTAAATGGGGAGTGTTTGGAACCAAAACCCTGTTGGATTCTGATTCTTACTCTTATCCCTATAGGAACATTTAGAAAAAACAAGCGAGTAAGCGACGCCTTCGCAATCGAATGGTTGCTATTCTTATTGTATATAGAATAGCTAATAGCTTCACCGGTAAAATAAAATGAATTTGTTCGAAGTAACAATAAATGCTTGTTTGCATGCCACATCTACATGACTAATATAGTTTTTGTAACATATTTGTGCTTGGACACCTTTTTTATAGAAATCTATATGAAACTTTCCAAATAGATCTTCGGTCGTTGACTTTTTATTTAAGTCTTGCATATCACAGTCTCATATTAATGATTTTTGAGTACAAAAATAAGAATATAATTCATTTATCTTTCGTCCATCGACAAATTATTAATTATTTCCAACCTGTCACGGCGACACAAACGATCCACGATTCTCCTGTTCAAGTGTTTGTCGTTTGTCATGCTGCTTTTTTTTATAAAGCTTACTTATTTTCGGCTTTACTAGCTATGCCTGCCAAACAGTATTGGCTATATAATATACCATCTATTAAACTACTTAATCGATAGTAAACTCATTGATCCAATGACATGGAACATCGTTGCATTGATCATTCGTTTCATAAAATGTGTCAAACATGATGATATTGATTATGGGATTGTGATCTGTACGAAATTAAACTTGATGGACAGTTAGCCATATGGCATGACGGGACTAATTACACTAAGAAGAGTTACATACTATTGCTTACATAAAATCAGTTTCTACTAGATATAATATTATTATAATTTATATAGTAGAAACTGATTTTATCAAGCTTCTTTTGCTTTTCTATGAAATGAACGTAGAAGGAAACAATATTTCATTCCTTCCGCTTCCGGAACTCGGCATACGTCACATGCATGTATGTAATAATTTTCTTAATCCTGTTACACGAATGTCATGCATGGTCATATTGGTCATGCCATGGCTATTAAGCAAAGCATTTATACGTTCAAAAATATGTATTGCTCATGCAAAATGTTTTTTTTCTGGTAAAAGATTCTCACTGGTTCCTGGATATTTGTTGGTGGTTTCTAGTTTCTTTCTCTAAATGATACCACGCCCTTTTAAATGTACAATGTCCCATTTTTGTTTTTGATTTCATATACTGTATCGGCGATATGATACACAAGAAGTGGCTTATTTTATCTATTTAATGTGAGTTTCTCATTCCTTTGATTTAAAAAAAACCTTATTTTAGAATATAATATGCATACGTCTTACAATTAGATTAAAACGGCAGGCATCATTTCAGCAGATTTACTAGATCTATTTACAAATTATAGTCTACATCGCATGAAAAGTACCAATGCAAGCTAAAAAAATATTTCTTTGAGTTACGCACAGCAAACTTTAATAAGTAGTCAAAAGGAACACATAGCATAGCAGATAATGAACGTGCAGGTGGTTTTCTTGAACTCGGAGGAGATTAATGTAAACTTTTCAAAAATGGTCCAAAATAATTTCTTTGTAACAAGATTTTTCTGGGTAAAATAGGCGGACCTGTAGTGAAAATGGAACACGAAACATTTAACACGCATACATGAAAGAAATACAAAAAAGGCGTAATGTGCTCAGTACTGAAAAAGTTTTTCAATTTCCATCTTACTCCTTACATCAACAGCTCTTTTCTGTGAAAATTGGGATTAAAAGTAAAAACCATGCTATGATACTAGATATAATATGTTTTATTTCACATCCAAAGGTGGCTGACGAGTTTAAGTCATGTTCACTTTCTGCATGAGTATGAAAAAATCTCTTGCTCTGACCCCCGACGAATATCGTGTTAGTAAAATCCAAAAATGTAAGATGAAAAAGACAGAGAGATGAGAGAATATTATGCTGCTGTTACTGTTGGGCCGATACCGATAACATGATTATGATGATAGTGTATCCGGATGTAGCGTAGAGTAAAATTTGACGGAGAATCTTTACATTATACAACAACGTCATACAACAACTTAGAAAGTATATTATATTATAACATATAAGCTAGATAAATCATATACCAAGTATAAAACACATCATCTCTTTGTATTTTCTCTACTGCTCTAACTACGTATTAGTATATGGCATTGGTCACAAACAAGTTTTTGTTTGATGTTGTACTTCATTGCTTCATACTCGTCGTGTCTGCCTATTAATCCACGTTAACACAGAGCAGCAGAACTGGAATCTGGATCTGGAGGAAGATTCGTGGTAAATGGCATGCCTACTTGTGCCCTGTCTGTACTACAATTACAACAGTCAAAAGTTCTATTCAGTCAGGGCAGAGGTGTAAGTGAATCCAAAGTGAGTTTTAGAAGCCCATCAACTTTCATCTCATGTCCCCCACTACACACACACACCAAAAGCGAGATACATGTTGATGGGTAAGTTCTTACATATAGCCAGCAAGACCAAGATTCATCCACATATTCGAGGACACTCACGCAAACCAGAAACAAGTAATAGCTTTATGAAGAAGAAAAAATATTCAACCAAAGTTGTTTTTCTCCTTCCGTCTCTTCTCTCTCTCTCTCTTTGCTTATGACTCCGGTTGTCGTTTATATGGATGAATGTTTCACGACGATGTTATATGTATATCGCATTATCGTGAGTCTTACCACCGAGCACATAATATACACACTACTGCTGCTGCCCCAAGTAAAATCTCCTGAGGGGGATTTTATAAAACCAGAAGAGGAATCTCGTCTCCTTTTCTGTTGCTGCGAAAGAGGAAGGATGTCAATGTTAAATACTTTTTACGTAACCACTTTTTCCTCATCACCATCGTCGTCGTCGTCATCATCCTCATAACCATATACATACATATTTTGGGGGGCTGACTCTTTTTCCTTTCCCGTCCATCCGCTGAATCTCTAAAGAATGTGAAGGTATTCCTTTTTATGTGTGTAATGCTGGTATTACAAAAGCTGCTACCATCCATCTTTCTTCATCCACTTGTAACCAGACCAGACTGAAAAGAAAAATTTATCTAAATTCTTGTTGTATGTTGATTTTCTAGAGAAAAAATATTTAACTGAAAAAAATAAGTAATATTTATCCTTGTTCCTGGACAATCTGACAATACACATTCACACGCAGCACAATAAAAAAATAATGCAGAAACGATTGTTGTTGTTGTTGTAGTGGTAGTACCATAGTCTCATCATTTATTTAATGTACACATCATATCCAAGTCGGTAGTCGGTACCCATAAAAACTACTTATGTACATCCGTCGTTATTTCGCAACACTTCTCAAAATTTAAATGGAGAAATACAGTTCAAAGAAGAGAGAATATAAAATTCATGTGAGGAAGTAAACATATTATTTTTGTGTTTATTTTAAACAAAAACCATAATGATATATAGGCAGTGATAATAAACTGGTGGTTGGTTGGTTGGAAGTGAAAACCTGGATGGAAATCTTCGTATCATTGTTTTTGTTCTGGTGAACATTATAGTACTTTTGTGGTTTTATCAAAAATATATACAATACCGATCAGCCTGTTTTTATTCAGTAGTGTAATGTTGGTTTGATAGTGATACTGTAACCACGTTGGACCAACGTCAGAAAAAATGGACGAAGCATAAATAGTATTTTGGAGCTATCATTGTTTTCACGGAGAGGAGGTGGGTAAAGTATCTATATTAAATAAATAAATACAGCAATTATGTACGGTCTTGCATTGTAGTGTGAAGACAGACTTAGTAAGCATATGACTAAATTGAAGCCACTAAAGCTAGCTGCCGCCTGCAGTCAACGGGTTACAAAAAAGTTGTCTTGAAATGCGTGGGGGCACAGATATCCAAAGGTGTTTTTTTTTGATTTTGTGAATATAGGTAACTTAAAATAAAATTATTGCCTGCCTTTACGTTTACTGTGTTTTTTAGATTATGAGAAAATGCTGCCGATGACACAAATAGGTGTAGTTCTTCTAGGTATAATGACAAATCAAAAGGTTGGCCATAGCTGAGCAACTTTGTACTTGTTAAATTGAGTGAGTTTGTCGCATATAGTTTTATAAATTAATCAATTCTGCAAATCTGTTTGCATGTAATAGGAACATTTTAAATGTTACATACTACTACAAGTCACAGGACGTGGAACATAAAATGGAGTTGTGAAAGTGAAAAGCACCACCACTAATGTAGGCAAATATTTTGTACATTGATTTTGATTAAGATAAATGGAAGTAAAGGGTTAATGGAGATTTGAACCAAAAATACATTTAAACGTTTTCAGCAAAACTGCATGTACCAGTCCTGAGTTGAGTGGGCTGAGCTTCACTCAGGCTATTTTGTAGTTGGTAATAGTAGTGGTTTGTACATAATAATGATGGTGGCGGCAGTGCAGTGCTTTTATAAGCTTGTCAAGTTCCTTTTCAGATTGATAACCGTATTTTTACCACGACGTAATATTCGCAATCGCAACGCGACGATACCGTCGTCGTCAGCAAATATTAGTCGTATAGTTGATAGCTCTTGTATGATAAAGATGACGTCCATCCGTCCGCTGTGCTGGTAGCTGAAAGTGAGTATTGTTACTACTGATGATGTGGTACAAAGAGTGAGGGAAAAGCACTGAATCTTTTTGCAGCGGCACGACGTAATTTAACAACTCATCCGGCTGGTTCTTGTTCACAGATATAGAGAGAGGGAGGCAGAGAGAGAGAGAACATTTAGAGGAGAATGTATGAAATGAATGCACAAAAAAGTGATGTAAACTGTTTTTGCTTAGAATATAGCTGTGCTCAAAAGACTATCGCGAGACTATTATTCGCAGATGTTGTTATTAAGGAAAAAAAGGAAGGTATACCTATTAGCATGTACGTCTGCATGTGGCGCTTGACGTCGTCGCTACCACTGCTGGATTGAGATGATGGTGGTGGTGGTTGTTGGTGACTGACTAGTGACTCGGTACATTTTATAAAAAGAGGAAATATTCCAAGTTGCTAACTAGCACACATCACCCGAACCGACGTGCCTGGTTTGCAATGCATTCTAACAACATGTTATGGAATAATATCCTGATTTCTTGATATATTTCACCAAAGATGCCTCTTCTCCGCTGAGTAACATTCATGCACGCACACACTCTCTCATCATCATCAAATTCGTACTTTCATGTTTTTGCAGTCAAATTCATACTCCTCTTCCCATCACACGGTATGAAATTATGTTTGTGCGGCGTTGTTGATGATGATGATGATGATGATGATGGTGTTGCTTCGCTTGTTGCTGTCATAGAACTGTTGTTGATGATGATGATCTTAGGAGGATATATCAAATTAACATGCGAGTTTAAGAAAAAAAGAGGCGAGCACTTTTAAGCACAATAGATTGGGTGGTGTGGTATAATGATTCCCGTGTGGTGGTGGTTAGGTGGAGATTTGTTTTGCGAACATACACATACGTAAATACTCCTTTCTTTCCAACAATAATATATAGTGACTTAAAAGGATCTTTTTTATCTTTCATCTTCACAGGATGAGCAGGATTGGGCTGAGAAGGCAGAAAAGAGTAAGCAAGGAATTGTAGAAGCACCACCACCAGACCAGCAGTTTGAGTGTGATAGCGTACACATTTTATTCAGTAAGTAGGCAAGTCATTACAGTGTGCAACATTGACGAAGGACGACGGAAGCTGCCAGCCCTAACTAACAGAACAGAGCACAGAGCAGCCTACAAAGAAGACAGACATAGAACAAACCGCCTCGCCTGCTTTGCTCAAACTCATAATATGCATTCGTCGGCAAAGGAGGAAGGAAGTACTTTAATTAGTTTCTATTATCATTAAATTGCTCATCTTCAGCTGGAGCAGTCTCTTTGAATAGAAAAGAGTGAGTAAGTGATTGTGTGTGTGTGTGTCCCATCCAGCCAGACACACAGTATTACTTTATTTTACTCGTATGATTTAGTTTCAGTTGAGCTTAGCACATTTACACAAGCGCATCCATACATTCCTTTACCACGTTGAAATACTGGTATATTCTATGATAATACTTTTTTCATGCCATATGCATACAACATACATACTTAACTGAAGTATGCGGTGGAATCATTCTCCATGAACGAAGCGAACGAACAAGCAGCGATGATGTAGTAAAGTAAGCAATATCAAGTGAAGTACAAATCGTTAAACCGTGCAACAACCGTCCCTCTGGTAGGAAGGATTTATCTCTCCGTTCGTGTCTGTGTATTAGTCCTTTTCCGTTTCCATGCTCCAGCAGCGGAGCGACGCATGTTCTCCACCAACCTCAATTATTTTTCTCCTTTATCATTTGGTGATTATATGTACTCGAGTGAAGATGAAGTACTGTTGAGAAGTGGCGTGCAGTTGTTGTGTGCTCAGTGAATATTACATTTAAGTAATTGAATGGCCCGAGAGACTGGTTTGTGTGGTGTGCAACATAAACGAAACATTCCATTCTCATATTTTGGAACATGTATTGAAGTAATATTAATTTTTACATTGCAATATTTTCGCCTGTGACAGTGTGTGAATCCAACGGTTTTGAAATATATTATTTTTGAATTCATATCTACTTTTCTTGAACTATATATTAAGTTGTGCGCGTCTTCTGACAACATTTCTCGAACAAATATTTTTCATACGTGGAACAGAGTGTCAATTCTGATACGTTCTCGCTGTATACAAGGTACTTGATTTATTTAAAAGCTGATAACAATCGATAAATCAATTATAAGTGTGGACGCAAACAATTCTATGGGCATGTTACTAGTTTTATGATAAAAAGGATGTCACGTATCCCGGACAAAGCAAAAATAGAAAAAAGTGTAAATAAAAGTTGGATTGAGTAAACCAAAATAATAGAGTTTGTCAACGTTAGGAGCAAGCAAACAGACAAACAGCATAGTTTACATAATGACAATATTTGGCAGATCTCACATATGTATGTCAGGTTTGCAATTACAGAAAAAGTAATGTAATTAATGCAGGGGTTTAATTTAAGCTGGCTTAACCTAAAGTAGGTATTCTGCATTGCCTTTCTTTCTGACAATTTGGGTTATTGTAAAATGCAGCTCTATATTCATGCTGTATTTCTCAAACACATATTCATCTGAAGTGTGCTAGATGATGGAAAGCAGGAATTTTTTATAGCGGATATTCATGTACTCATCATTCCATCAACTTGTGCGCCAGGGTCTCTCATGTCATTCTACTTGGACCTTGAGCTTTTACCAATAGCAGCTACTGTAGCTACACAGCATCAAAACGTTTACAAATAAATGTAATTTACTTACTCTGTGAAAGATAAAATTTTATGTTGGTGGAGACCAAAGAACACATTCGTGGATACATTGTCGCTCATCAAATGAGATACATCGGTAATAGGTCTTTATTTTAAAAAAGGCTACAGCGCTGCACGACCGTGCACGGGAAGGAAACTGCTACTCCAGCCCAGCCACAAGATAACGCATAAAATGGATAAAAGTACACATTGAAAAACAAGTTAAGAGGTGCAGATAACAGGGAATCGGAACACTATCATCATCAAACGTACTGACTTTGTGCTGACATAAATTTAATCGGAATTTTCTACTTTACACAGGCAGCACTTTAATTTGCATATACTTAGGTACATACACGTATAGAGAGAGGTTCATGCTTACAAAATTTTGCCTTTCATCGGTTCTTATCATCATCACTCTTCAATGTTTATTTATCACAATTTGTATCTGACACTGGATTTGAGATTGCGGTTTACACATGGCAGTGTATATTTGTCTGTGTTATATTCCAAAGCCCATCGTTCGGATGTGGGTAAATAGGTAGCGAAATAAATGGAAATGGTTTTACCACATACGAAACACCCTTGAACAAATTCATTTCCGATTTCTGTGAGACAGCCACTAATTTACAAAATACATGGATATGGTTGTAAGTGATATATGATGATGATGATGACCATTGGTTGGTTGGATGAGCCTACACAACATGCAAATGATGTTCACTTGCGAGTGATTAGTTTTTATGCTTTTATGAATTCGTGTATTTGTCTTAATCATTGGATTATTATAGACATCAAAATCATCTCCTATGGGCTTTTGCTTCTACCATAAAAGTTTTTGCAGACATACACGACATGTATATTATATTGGCGCTTGTAGCAATCGTTTTAACGAAGGAGGAAGAAGTGCCACTTACTTCCCGTAAAAAGGTTGTGTAGGTATAGTTTTTTATTTAGGTAGTCTCTCTCTACAGTAGTGTCCGTCCAGTGAGCACACTCTTTCTTAAATACATATGGTGAAGAAAAATTGTCTGGAATTTCATGTATGCTTGTTTCACTTTTTTTTATCAACGTGTACAAGTTAGGGATTTTATAGGAAAGAAAAGACGTGTGTGTGTGTGTTTGAATGTGTGCAGCAGTAGTAGTTTTAGTAGTCATATACGTTGCCCAACTAAATCACTTCATTTTGTTTTTGTGTGTAACAGGTTGTAAACGTGAGTAGTCTCCCATAATACATGTACCACCACCTCCTCCGCCACCACGGCAAAGCAAGCCACAGGAACGGAGCAGCGACAAGAGGTAGTAAAGAAGGATCCATCTTCAACTTACCACCTCATCATACACCTTCGTCTTAGTAGGAACAGAAAACCCCAGAAGACGCTTCAGCTAGTTCAGCCATAAAAAACAGAGAGAGTGTACATAACGTTACGAGTGCCTATAAAGAAAAAAAAACTAGTGCTGGTTGTGTGTGTGTTGTTGTGAACGAATTGCAATACATACCACCACAATTGTATGCTTTTATAAGTATAAAAGTATATAATCCCTAAGGAGTTTCAAGTTATACGCTGGTTCTGCAACTCAACGGCAGCGTTACTCCTTGCTGTAGTGTGTTGTTCAGGAAGTGCCATTCCAAGGTCTTTTCGCTGGGAAAAGGAAATATGATGGAATTTGAGGTATTCACATTTAATTAAGCAGGAAATCGCCTATCACCATCCAGCCCAATTGTGTATAAAGCTTGTGTACTTTTTATTCTAATTTATAACAGGCATGCACTCCCACTTTTTAAAACTTGCTTACTCATACTCATACTCACATTTACTATTTTGTTTTTCCGCTCATTTTTTTTTGTAAACGGATAGGATAAATTCGTCAGTAGACAAACAATGTGTAAAAAAAGGTGTATGGTAGCCTAAATAGGTTATAGAAATAGGATAGAATGTTATTCCTTCCGAGAAGTTTTTTCCCCTTCTTTTCTTTGTTTTCCTGAAGTCGTCGTGGCTGTCTTGTCATGTAGGTCGTTAGTATAGTATGTGGAGCTACATCTCCATTTATACCGTTCATACCTACACGATTTGGAGGAAAGAAATGCACGAAAGTATGAGTAATATCCTCTGTAGTTTTGTTACTACATATTTTATTGTTTTCCATACTCACTACAACTCTTTGTCAAATCAATATTATTGACTCGTATAAAGTTTTAGCGTGCATTTTGCAAACGCTTTTAATGGGCTGCGTATGACCCTGAACTTGAATTATTCTATCGTAAGCAGTTTCATTTCAAATAGAAAAAAAAGAACAGGATGATTCATGTTACAGATTATATTGCAGTTTGCTGTAGTCGTTTGTTTGTCTGCTTTTTTTCTGCTTTACTCTAAGGGAGGCAAATCACAGAAAAGAGTGATACTCATCTATTTTGGTGTGGTGTGATGGTGGTGAACACAAATCACTTCCTTTTCCTGTATATTTTATACGTGAGTCTCATCATCATTGCAGACAGAAAGCGAATTATCAATAAAGTCGTAAACCATATTTTATGATCTTTGAAACAGAATTCCCATTTGCTGATAGTGGTTCGTTCGACATTGACGTAAATACTGTATTAAGTGACAGTATTAAATTTTATGCTGCCGCGGTCTCGACTAGATGTCGACGACTACCTATAGTTGATATTTACGTTTTACAGCTACACAGCAAATACATAAAAACAAAAGCGTTTTAATAATCAGCGAAAATGATTTCTTAACAAAAACTATTTTGAATTTTTTCATCTTTCCTAAAAATTAAACCTGCAATACATTAGACAAAGTTACTGTAGAGCCACTGGGAACTGCTTGCATTGTAGTCAAATTTAACATCCCATCATCCTCACTTTTTATACGTGTGTGGTGGCCGGCCAGTTGCTGACTGGCAGGAGGAGGGGATGTGCAGGTGGAACGTAGGTATATTATGTAATGTAGGAAAGTTTAATTTAAAATGAAATTTCCGTATGCGCTCGGAACAAGCAAATAAAGACATTAAGCTTAAATATTACTTTATATTTTGTCAATTTGTATTTGAGAGCAAGTACGTCTTTAAAGTGCTGTGCGATAATTTTGCCGTTCTGCCTTCCATTTGCAGACAAAAGCTGTTTTTGTTGGAGTACCTATGTGTACAAAATGTACGCAGTTGGCCATCATTGGATTGTGTTATCTAAGCCGTTGTTAGACTATCAAAGCAGTCCACATAAAAGCATGGATGTCAATCTTGTTGTATGTTATGTAGTTCTCTACTCATGACGACATTTTAAATTTTTGTTATTAACTTGTACCAGGAAGAAAGAATAAGGAAAACGATGTGATACACGTATGCGAAGATGAGCCATGAGCCAGTCAAGTGCTTGAAATGATAAAGATTGGCAGAACAGTTCGGTACAAAAGAGCCTCGTGGCTTCATTTAGAATGCCTCGTTCCATGTGGCAAAAAATTGCTGCTTTGCTTGTTGCGAAGAGACTTGGCAGAATATATACAAGACAGGGAGTTATTGTTATATGCTTGAATGTGGATAAAAAGTATCGTGAATATTATTGTCATGATCTTGTAAATTGGCGATCAAGCTGATTCATTATAAATGTCCATATTTCCTATATCTGATATGTCCAATTTGGAACGTAAACTCATCATGTAACACAATATAACGTAAAATGCCTGCATTTTAAGTGGATACATTGTTAAGCACGCGGCTGTGGCACGTATATTCCCCAATTTTTCACAGTGTACATACATTCCTACTGGCTGCTCATCAATATTATTATTATTATTATTTATGATGATATGATTAATTTATATAAATGGGATGCTTATGTACACTGTACACTTCTAAACGGTAATACTGTACCGTAAACAAATATAACACCATTCCATTTTGTACTTTATTGACACACTTTTATTTTACCCATTACAACGAGTGACCTGCTTAAACAACACTGCTTTTAAACAGAAGTAAATGATGCGAGCAACCGTGCGTATGTGTGTAGGAGCATTTTAAATATAATTTGCGGCGAGATCGCATACAAACATGATTGATGATATTTCCGTCTTTTACATATAAAGCGTGTCTTTTATGTTTGCATTGATTGTAGCTCATTTACAACAACTAAAGTAGTATACGTGCAAATCAAAAATTACCAATATAATGCATACATACATACAAATTTGTGATGTTACACGTTTATTCACAAAGCGTCATTCAAAATACAACGCAACATGCACGAGAGATGATGAGGGGACACGAAAAACGAAAGAGTGAACGAGTGCAGCGTATCATAACGATAAGATGAGAATGGAATGGGTTACGAGGCGTGAAGAAAGATAATATTTTCTTTTAAGTGTAGTAGAAATGGTAGTAAATAAAAAAAACATACCACCACAACAACCAGCGCGCTGCTGTAAACAAAGCGACAGTGCTTATTGCATGGGTTTTGCTGCATCTTTTAAAGCGTAGGCCCATTATCTTCATCAACATCGTCGTCGTCATTTTTGGTAGCTCTACACTAGAATGTAAAAAAGAGGAAGACGCTGTTTGCTGCGCTGGCTGAGTAATGCCGTTGAGCACATCAGTAAGCACTTCTCTCCCTTCCCCCTTCTCTCTCTCTCTCTCTCTCTCTCTAGTTCTCTGCATGTACATTTCTGGACGTCTTCTTATGTATTTCCTGTTTCGATCTTTTCCTCTCTTCTTAAATGGTAGCAAAAAACGTTCAGCACACAATCACATCCCATGTCTTGGTGGTTTGTACTGCACACTGTTGAATACAATATGACATGGTGGTGGGCCCTCTCTTCCCTTTCCCACATCATTGAATCACGTAAAAAAATAAGTGAATGGCTGTTATTGTGCAGGAATCAAATGAAAGCAGAATGAATATTATTGGCGGCGGTGGCGGTGATGATGATAATGATGATACATCAAACTATGTCGTATACATCAGGAAGGAAGGTGTTGTCACTTCTCGTGTTCTTATTCTGTTTTGTAAACATGATGTACTCAACGTTGTTGTTAATCATACTATACTGACGCATTTTACATATACACATTACACTGTACATAAAGTTGTTTTGAATTGTTCACTCGCTGTGTTCACCACGTACTTCAAGCAACCAAAATGATAAAGCACCAATAAATTGTGATTCTTATTATAGCATATAAAGATCCTCTGTCTGTTAAAAAAATCCCTGCTGTGATCAGCTTTAGCTAAAGTCAGATGTGCTAAATAAATAGTCGTATAAGAATATGTTTTGTACATTTGAAGAGAGAGAGGGGGAGAGAGAGAGAGACGAAAATTGGGAGAAGGAAAGGGGTACCAGGCAAGATAATCAATATTAAAGTACTTTTCCTGTGTGGCCTATTTCTTTTCTTCCCATTTTGGTGGCCGACATTTCTAGTCATAAAATAAACAGCATCGTGATTCGTAGGAAACTTTTGGTGAACTGTATAAAATGAAAATCTTTTTCTAATAAGTTATGCATACATAACATTTATATATGCACATGTATAGGTATAGGTATTATAGGTTTAACAGGCCAATTTATAGTAACATTTTCAACGTGGATAGTAGTCCTGCAGCAGTAATTAATCCATTTCATAAATGGTCTTTTACTTGACTGACTGGATTTTTGTTTATGGGTTGATTTTTGATGTTACATTTTATTTTTGTAACCAATATCAGTAGTTACAGTCGACATGGCTGACATGATAAAAGCGGACTCTGGTCTGATCTGGTCTGATTGAATGACTGGAGGATTACAAAACAACGTTAATGTTATGTTAATGTGAAAGTATATCTCTTACAACGTGTTATCTACAAATCACCAAACAGATAAAAAAGAATCCCTAATTACAATCTATTGGGGCTGGAGAGAGTGATGATAGTAAAAGGGACCTCTAGGTTATATATATATTATGATTATGGGAATGAGATGCTATTGTGGAACTGGGATGGTGAACCGAACCTTTTATGTATCTGTTTATACATCTGATAAATAGATAATAGTGATGATGTACAGCAATAATGGCATTTTAAACTCTGAATTTTCTTCGTCCCTAACTGTCTGTCCATTGAAACTTTGAATAGGCTATATATACATATATATCAGTCAGCATGCAGCAGCACCATTATTACCAGTAGCATCATCATTCAGCCACGATGTTTGTCCTTTTGTGCTAATGCAAAATAAATAACAGCAAAGACGCTCAATGGAGGAGCTATATGGAAGAATTCAAAGTAAATCTTTGTTTCATTAGTAGTTATACAATATATAAATCATAATTTGTCATATGTGGCAAATTGACTTTGAACATGTAACATTAAACATTCAATTAAGTCTGTCACTTAATAATAATACTACGCATAATATGTAGTAGCTCCAAAAAAGTCAGTCAAAATTGTTACTCGTCAGCATCATTTCCGGTTGCTTTTGTATTTTGAACAAGCGCTTCGTATTTCATACCCGGAAGTGGCCAATTGATTATTCAATTGATGATGAACCTTGACAAGCACACACAACGATGTTGAAACTGAACCACTGCTGTGGTGGTGGTGGAGTTGGTTATGCCTGTGCGCTTCTCGCTTCAGTTGTGTGTGTGTGTGTGCTCTTTTTTCTGTGGCAAAACGAAAAGAGAATGGAGGAGCTCGAGGCAACGATGAACAAAACGCTTGGCAAAAAATAGCAACAGGCAAGCAGGAGGATAAAAAACGAGGCAGTAATAGAATCTGACTCTGCATAAACCAAAACCAGGATAGAAAACACTGCTGTTGCTGCAGATTGGGAAGGATGAATATGACTTTCCTATGAGCGTCGTTGTAAACGAAACACGTATATAAAATGCGGAATAAAGTACTCTCGTCATCATCAGTTTCATCTCTGTGACGTGAATAGCTTTAGTTATTGCCGTGTTATTGGCTTATAAATGCTTCAACCACTACTTACTGCACTACATGTATCGTCTTATCCGTTGTTGTCGTGAATCGCGGAGATTATTTCTATATTTATTTTTATTAGGCGACGCCATGTGCAATATAAAAAACTCCATAAGTTTGCGTTTTATCTTTTCCAAGCGTCAAACGAAGTAGCCAAAGTTTGATTTCATGTTTTATATTGTGTATTATATCTAGTCTTAAAGTCTGGCTGTCGTCACTACAAATCCCCATTAGACCAACATGGACTAGTAATGTTCCAATTTAGGTAGTCAATATTGTAATTGTAACTTAAAAGAGAACGAAGATCGTCGTCTATATGCCTAAACATGTTTTCATCCATTTTCCTAAATAACAATTTTGTTTTCTTACTGGTTTAGCCAGCTTAATAACACTAACTGATCATCCAGGGATGGTTCAAAGTACACGTCCGCCGTAAACACCGAAGCAACTTTTCCATTTTTTCAACATCATTTATCAATCGTGTGTAGCGGTGCAAATCGCTGCTAATTTAATACTTGAAAGTAATTTAGATTAGTGGAAATCTGATGATGGATTATCTTTTCAATGGTGACCTAACCTTAACTTGTATTTTATAAATTCTCTTCTGCAAGGACTTTCACTATTCTGCCTCAAAATTAAATACAGACGGGAAGTTAATTGTTTAAATTTCAACAGGATTCTATTAGGTTGTTGTGATGAAGCGTTGAAAATTACGTTTTTAAATTATATGAACTTTAAACTACGAAATCCATTGTAGATTGGTATACATATTAGGTGCATGAGTAAAATTGGTTTAAAAGGTACAAATTTACGTACTTATGTAGTAAGACAGAAACAAAAGTTAAAAATTTACATACAATTTACAAAATAACAATAAAAGTTGTCTTCAAATAGTTCCGCAGTTTTTAGAGCATGACTCAACCAATATCTGGTTTCTCAAAGAAGACAGGAAATGGAATCCAATAATGATTTTTATTGCTCTTTCTTTCACAAGTATTATTCAGTCAGAACCAAGCTGCTTTTTTTCAAAACCAAAACTGTTAAAAATTAATACAAAACATGAAATTCGATCATACCCGGAAAGTGAAAAATGTTCAGAGAATTAAACTTGCTTTATTTCCCAGTATCTTACCTTACTAGTTTTGCGTACTTCAAAAAATCAATAAAACAATATATTATTGAATTATTCTTATGGCTATATAGGACGTTACAATTACAAAGCATATATCCACAGTATATTTTTGCATATTATGCTGATTGATGAAAATTAATAAATATGACTAATATTTTTAGTTTAGTACAAGTACAAGCAATGTACACATGAAAGTTGGGTTGGGTTGCCTCATATTAGCCAAATCACAATGTTTAATATCGCCATTTCACGTTTATATTGGTTATAATTTTCATGAATAGTTGTTGCCTGCATTTATGCATTTAGCCACTCAAGCAGCAAGCTAGTTGAAATACATAAGTTTTTATCAGGATACTCGACACGTCAACAAGTTCAAATAGTACCGGAAAGGAAGTGATGCTTTGTTAATGAATTCGACCAGTTTCCTCTTCCAGCGAACTATATCACATTATCACATAGTGGTATATAGAGTAATGCCAATAATGGCCCATATAAAAGCTACAAATGATTGTATACTTCACTTGCCTCATACTTTTGTTAACTCCCCCCCCCCCCAAATATTATGAGGTTCTTTACTAATAGGAAAGCGAATTTCTATATGAAATGATTGTCGTACAAAACACCAATTCCATATTCCATACATCATCGGTCCGCAGTTTTACTTTTCATGCCAGCCTGTGTAATGTAATATGTGTTGTTGAATTTTAAATGAACTGCAAAATTAACAGAAACCAAACAAGATTATTGTAGGACGAGTTTGATTTTTGCTAACAGATTCCCTACTTGTAACGTGGCCACATAAAATGGCGGTGAAGGTTGTGTAATGCCCCCATTTTACGACACTATTTATGTTCACTTCCATACCATGTGTACCTTGCATATGTACAACAACGTTAAATTGTCAAGAAAGACATTCCGCGCATAGTATGAAGTGTTCGTTCAATTACACTTCCGTTTCCCGTCCCCGCGTACTTGTACTGTTGAATGAATGAAAGAGCAGTATGGCTGAAGAACCCAAATAGTGTGAGGCAAGGCGAAAGTTTTTGTGTTGAATCCTATAGTATCATTTGTTTTCAATTTTGATTAAAACCATCTTAATCTGAAAAGTTATTTGCAGTGATTTGCAGCCTTTTATTTGTCGGCTTTTATCGATTTTAAACTTTTTGGATTACGATTTGGTTTGCGGGTGATAGAACTGTGTGGAAGACATTGTTAATTGTTTGCGTACTAATTTACTAAAGACTAACTACATATTTATGTGATCACACTTTTATTTATCGAGTAGGTAGCATAATGTCGCAGAATGTAGAGGGCGTGATGTGTGGTAAATCATTAAGATACATAAACCATTGAGTAATTTATTTAACAGAATTATTATTTTTTACTTTATTTCAGCAATTCGGAACCTACAGACCCCCTGGCTTGTTTCATATCAAAAGAGAGTTGGAACTGGAGACAGACATGGAGTGCATGGCTGAAGATTTATCTCTCCCATCCAAAAAGAAAGCTAGAAAAGTTATGCCGTCGTGCAGCCCACATCATGGTAAGAACAACAGTCAACAAACAACTATCGCTTCTTGTATGGATTTTAAATGACTTATTTTTGGTAGGAGACCAGAATATCATTGCAATGTTGAATGAATACGTTTTTGATAGAGATATAGTTGCGCTTTTTATATACACCAAACTGCGCATGAAATGACTTGTGATTCTTTTATTTCACTCTTGGCGAATAACGAGCGACTGGAAATTGAATAGAATCTACTTTCTGTATAGTCATTACATGCATTACATTTTGTATTATTATTGTTTCGTGGTAGGATCAGAGGAAAGGACAAAAAATTCTCGTCTTCCCGAAGGAACGTTGCTCAAGACTGGCGTGCTAACACAAGTCATGGATATTCAAGAGCCATTATCTACATTACGTGATCTTCTGGAGAAAAAACTGGGAGTGGATCTGTCATCCTACCAGATATGGCTACAGGATAAATTCAAGGTAATCTTGAAACTGTATGCTAATATGTGCTAGCAAAAAAGTGTAATAATTTTTGCCGAGTCTCTGAGAGATTGGAGACAGCAAGTCAGAGAGAATGTGATGTTGTTGCCTATTGGTCCGGTAAAACTAGCTTGATCTATTATAACTACCTACGTGCACAGTGCACACCACACGTTTACATGTATGTATCTATCCAATGTATCTTTATAGTGGACGAGAATTTCCACATCCCCACACAAACATTTTTACATTCACTGTCTGTGCTGTTAGTTGTTAGAAATTTTGATCATGCTGCTATCCTACTACCTACGAGACGACACGACGAAAGGGGTAAACTGGAAAAAACAACTGCGTCTTTTTGTGACTCGGCTTTCCTTATTGTGATTTTTCTTGCTAACTGCTTCAGGCAATCTTGAAAATCATGATGACTGTTTTTATGCAGAAATAAGAATCGCTTTTTTGCAATCATGATATTGTTGTAAGTCCGTCGTGGTATGCATAATACACAACACATTGTGACAGGCATACTCGTTGTTGTATTATTATAGTAGAAGTGTCTTGAATTTTTGTACATGATGATGACGATGATACATTGTTGTATAATTGTATTCCAGTGGTACCAAAGCTTGAAGTGTTTCATGTAGGGATGTAATCTTTAAGCTAAATCACCATTTTGACTTTATATGAATGCATTATTGTTATCTTCGTTTGGCTAGTTTCAAAAGTCGAATATATGTTTTAACTTTATCGTATTAATTTCATTTTTTGCAGATGCAAACTCAAAGTTCACTCGGTGATCAATGCATTCAAAGCGAAGGACTTGCACAGGTTAAGGTTGAACTCAAACAAGTAGCTGGTTACAATCGAATTAACATAATAGATGTTTTACGTCATCCAGATGAGTCTACAGAAGATGGTACACTTTATACTTGCTACCGCTTCCTTAAAATAATTTGACAATATTCTTTGCAGTTATATCAAAAGTAACCTGTAAAAACTACTTTTTGTTATGTAGATGAAGATGGTGAAGCTTCAGTTGAAGATCTTTCTGTTAGCAGTAGTACTGAAAGCGGAACCACAATGGATACTAATGGTCATACTAAATGGTCTATCTATGAAGATATTAATCCATTATTCCCTATTCAGATGCCTTCTAGTATGAAAGCCAAACTTTTTGTGTCAAAATAAATTACGACAAAGCTAGTTTGTGTAAAGACATGAATTTTTCAATATTTGCGTTCTATAGATTTAACAGAATGGACAGATGTACACGTACATCAGTGGCTACGTTGGGCAACGAAAGAATTTAAAATTGAACGAGTTGCAGAGCCCTTTTGGAAGATAACGGGAAGACAATTGTGCCAAATGACTCCAGAGGAGTTTAGATCGTTAGTGCCTGATGATCCATACAATATGCTTTGGACACATATCGAATTGCTCAGGAAATGCCATATCTTTGGTACAATCACCACACCATAATCAGAGTACCTACATAAATTGTAATTTTTATGTCCTAAATTCGTTTTAACGTTTATGTAGCTGTGGTCGATAAAACAAATGAACATTCAGAATCGCCAACACCAATAACACAAGTTAAGACACCGAAAGTGCAAATTCGCAAGCCCAGAACACCGTCATCTTCCTCCTCCAGCTCAAGTACGGGAAACTAAAGATCCTATCTTTACAAATTAATAATTAATGTCGACAAACTTTTGTATACAGTTTGCTTCCGTTTTTTTAAAAAGATGTTGTCTTCACAGACGGGTCATCAAACATCCCTCGCAGACCAGCAATGACTGGACACAATGGACAGATTCAACTATGGCAGTTTTTGCTTGAACTTTTAGGAGATAAATCAAGACGAAGCGTAATTCAATGGGTTGGAACAGAAGGTGAATTTAAAC
>JAHZNB010004539.1:0-31527 GCA_027744295.1 Callyntrura guangdongensis
GTCATCACCATCAACTTACCACTGCACCATTGTGACTGTTATATTAGAATGTGTGTTAAAATAGATGAAAACGGAAGACTGCCTTTATTACAATGGCGAAAGAAGAAGCAACTTTTTCACTCTTATTAGATCGTTGGTTCGTTTTTGTAGCCGCCATTCAGGGTGTAAGTAACGGGGGGCTTTCAGTTTTACAACAGGAGCGGCAATGGGAACAACATGACATGTGAAATTAGGTTTCTATGTAGAATCTGAGCCAGAGATACACACATAAATATTCAACCACTGTTCTTGTGCGCTTATTCTGGATGCCTCCATGAGCTACATGGTAACTTTTCAACGGTGTCCGCCTGCAACTGAAGGAAGTGAAATGATACAGTATTGCACTATTATTTACCATTTCATCAAAATACCAACAACAACGAACACACACCGTGTTTTTGGAGTATCAACAAAAAGATAGATTTTTCACGGAATGCACATATCTTTCAGGCACATTTCAAGTGCCTTTCCTCTTTCCCCTCTTTCCATTACTTTATTCCGAGGAATAATATAAAATAAAGTTCCCTTCAAGCCTTTCTTTCCCTTACATAAACTTTCATGCCCTGTTTATGTGCGGCCCCACACAACATGTAACCAGGTTCATCTTTCACTTTCAGTGCACTGAAATCTCGTGTATTGCCACCAAACAAACGTATAGGGTGACTGACTGACTATCGCCATGGAGAAGTAGAACGGTGAATACGAAGACGAAGATGATGAAACTGATGTGAGTGGTAAAAAAACTCTCTTTCCGCGTCGTTCTCGAGCAATTGTATACACTGCAAACAAAACACACGTGGGGTATGTGAATGTGGCATGCAAATGTACATTTTTTCTATCTATCATCACACGAGACATCTAACCGAAGGCAAACATATAATAATAAAATGGAAAATGGTGAGTAGTAAATGGTAGCAAGAGACTAGCAGACACAAAACGACAATCTAGCCAAAATCGTCAGCAACAACTAATTTGTGTAAAATAAGTAAATACATTTCCTTCCATTCCATTTCGTTTCAATGGGTATGGCGTATTTCACAAAAGATATAATACGTACATACAAATACGCATAACAGAAGGGCCTTTTTCCACCCAAGTCTCGGCAACCGCCACAATCTTTATTGGACAAGAGAGCTAGTACCTGGAATGCGTATTTTAAAACATCGTGGGGTATACTTGTCCATCTTGAAAACTTGGGCGATAGCTCTTGAACTTAATCTGGCTTTCCATAATATTATGCTGAAAGTCACCTTGTGGAATCATCAGAGCATAAAACGAGTAACCTTTACCATTTCTCAACCGTAGTCAAGCGTAGTCAATGCTGACGCAGTAATACAGAGAGAATATGCTTCATTTGTATAAATACTTGAGTTGGCTGAGTAAATCCATCAAGAAATTTTCGTTATTGGTAACTCATTCAAGTGGCAATATTTTATATTCATTACTCGCAATAGCAACGTCGACAAAGTTAAAACAAACAAAAAAGCGAACCCGAAGCACCGCCCCATGATGGAAAACGTACGCTCCGGCTCCGGAGGAAGAACCTATAGAGCTACCCTGTGCTAATGTTACACCATGGAAAAATTCATATAGACAGGTGAAATCCATACACGGCATCGAAATGATCTCTTATCTTATTGGTTCTTGTTGGGATGCTGTTTTCTCAATTCTTAAATTACACTCTCCAAAGAAACTATAAATTTTCCCTACGAGTTAAATTTCATTTTCCACGGAGCGAGAAAAATACAACAGTAAAAGAGAGTGAATAGTAAGGGAAGAGAAAGGGAGGGAAAAGTAAAGTCATAGAAAATATTATCACTCCCTGATATATTTATTTACCGCAATAAAAGGTCGAAAATTGCCGCCTATTATGTTTCACAGCTCGAAGTCCAAAAGTGTATTCCAGGGACGTGCCAGTACTCAGTACCTTTACATTTAGTAGTAGTAGTAGTGACATAGGTAGCAGTTCTGGTAGAGAACTTCATTGGGCGAAACAAAAATGCGTTATCAAAAAGAAGCACCAACTGGAGAAAATAAAAGGAGAGAGAGAGTGTGTGTGTGTACGAGGGAAAGCGACAAAGCTCATAATAGTGTTGGAATCGGACAGTTTCAAAAAACGCTAGATTATATCGAATCTGACATTGCCCTTTCCTTCTCCTCCCTGCCTACTCGTATCATTATGGGAACACAGGAAAAATGTACATTTTTAACTTGTTTATATTGAACATATATTATGTGTTCCCACCCTACAAAAATTTTCGTGGACAATGTGTATACATTGTATATAACTCAATCGTGTAAACATAATAAAACTCGTATTCCCGATTTTCCTGTCTCAATGCATTTCAACCACGTGAAATGAAAAGATTATGACTTACAACAACACACGCAGACGTCTGCATTTTTCCACATCTTTAGTGTATATCAATTTTTTTTGTAGCCACCATACACCACCACCACTACACAGCAAACGCAAGCAAAACTGTTTCTAAACTTCGAGCATACATTCTCAATTCACATGGTACACAGATTCTTGGGGAGGAATGGATATTATGGGTTCAAATACTTTGAAGACGATATGATATGAAAAGCTTTACCACTCGGTTACGAAAATAAAAAAGCTTACTTAATGTTGTGTAGTGCAAGTGAGTGTGTGCATTTTTTTTACTTTCTTGGAGTTTGGTGGTGTGCCGTGCCGCTGAAAAGAAAACACTTTTATTTCATGCTTGTCAAGCTACAGTCATAGTATAGGTCACGCTTCTAACTAGTGTCCAATGCCAAATGCCAATGTAATATTGAATAAACTGCTCCAACTACTCATTCGCTTTTCTCTTGTTTGATGTAAGACCTATAAGCTTTACTTTCCTGCATGTTTGTGTAAACCTACATAGACATATACATATATAGCAAGATCATAATATACCGGGGAGGCTTTCACTGGCACCATTTATTTTGTGTATTTTTTCCCTCTATTCACGTTCACTTGTTCGGTTATTTGTCGTGAGTGGTGTAATGCACACGGTCCGTCTGCCTGGCCGTATATTTATTTGTATGTTGTAGTCAAATGGATGTAAAAATGCAATGACGAGGAAAACACAGTGGAAGCACACAGGGCGTATTATGGTTTCCCGTGAATGCAATACCCTTGTTCCCTTTCCACACTTAATATAGCAGCGTCATACTTTCGTCCCCTTGTGTCATGACGAGAATCATCAATCCTAATGTGATGCATCAGGAGGAAGAACATAAAGACCGACTAGAAAGCCGTACGACGAAACGTAAAGTAGGAGACAGTGAAATAGAGAGAGAGAGAGAGGGGGAAGCAAGCAGAGGGCAATAAGTGGAGAGTAAAAATTCATGTAATACTTTTTACTTTATTTTAAGTCAGTGAATCACCATACTTTACATGTTTTTATAACAGAAAAAAGGAAGAGGAGGAACACACTAACAATAAGTTTTTTTGTACGGTACTGCTTCTTCGCAACGTTTCTCTTGCATCCCTTCTGCTGTTATCTTCTGTTGTTTAAATAAAATAAAGAGTACACGTATAGGCTTAACCGACAAAAGTTGTTCATCTTTGATAAGTAGTAGTAAATGGAAAAAGATTTCCTCCATATCTGACAGTATGGTGGGAATAGAAAAAAAACAAGACGGAAAGGCGATACGAAACAATGTATGTCTTATTTGGTATGAATGCAGACTATGTGACACTCCGTACAGGTAAAAGTATTTATATAAAAGATGTTCTCAGTAGAAAGTAGAAGTAAAGAACATTCATGGAATCGAAAAACGTACTGCTCTTTTTTTCTTCCAACGAATCGTTTCATAAAAGTTAGAGTGGAAGAGCAGGACAGCAAATACACCAAAAAAGCAAATATTTCCCTTCGTATTTTAGTATTTGAACAAGTATATGAAAATAACGAGACAACGTTATTGTATTTTGTCGGGGTTTTCACGTAACTGAAACGAGGTTTTGACTGTGCCAGTTTCCCTGGGAGAACAGCATCAGAAACACTTCGTTAGTACTTAATTACAAAAAATAACTTTGTGCATTTCGGTGAGGGAAAACGTGCGTTACTCAATTCACGCTAAAATTGTACATAAAAAGAAATGGTCGTGTACGTTGGAAGTGAATAAAAGTGTATGGATACAACATTATTATGCGCATTTACATGCAACTACAACAGTTTCCATTTTCATTATTAACAGCACAGGATGCACTCCAATACGGAAGCTTCTTTTTCATCCTACCTCTCCTCCTCTGCGTTCCTCTGAGATTCCTTTGTCATTGCGGTGGAATTTAAGTACGCACACACGCATGTTTCGTGTAAAAGCATGAAATACAAGAAAAGAAGGATATGTGTATACAACGTAGAAAAAAGGAGAGAAAGTCATGAATGGTGTAAGTGAGCACGCACACAAATCTACATATACATACAGAATACATTACATTTACTCCTATTACCAAAGTAATGTATTCGTGCAACTGCATGCTTCCTTGCCTCCGATCCCGGTCGGTTTCCACCACCATTCTATCTACTCCCGACCTAACTGCAACTTTGAAATACACAAGCTGCAAATTGGTCCCCAGAGATTATGATCCTCTTTTCTTGTAACCTTTACCTGAATTACACGTAAGCAATAATTTATTTCGGGAGAAATGGAGTGGTACCATTTCATGGAGACATAAGCGCGGCACAATAACCAGAAGTATGGTGTTTAAGAGGGATAACAATATTACATAGTACGTGGGGAAATCATCTTGCACCCACCCTTTTCCATCCATCTACGTAGTGATAGGCAGTTGGAATAAAAAGCCGGTCGTTCAATTTTTGAAGATCTGTTTTGTTCCATAAAAATATCATTCAGCTTCACTTTTTATATTACACATCTGAATACCATATAAATATAAATGCAAATGCAGTAATAGCATGATGAACATGCAATCTCACCGGTAATGGTGGTAATAGTAATATAATAAACCGATATATTTCAGATATTGAACAAACTTAACTTGACTGTTAGTTACAACGGTAACGGTGTTGTGCAGCCAATCTGTCCGACAACTATTACCCGTATATTACCTTATAGTAGTCAGTACACGCTATAATTTATATTTGTATACACCGACATGACAAACTGCTCTGAACCACGTTTTCTAGTCAGCAAGTTCAGAAATTATGTAATCCGCATTGTTACAATAATATACCTTGCACCCTAATAAACTGTACGGCTCTTATATAGGTAGTTTGTTTGCACTCACTACAATGGCGGGAAGCCTATTACTAAATTTTGCTTTGTCAAACAATATTGCATGATATGCGGTGTAATGGCGTGCTGAAGCAAAAGGACGAATAAACAATCGATACATCGAAGAAAAAAAGTTTATTCTCTTTCCACATAAATGAGCAACGGTCTCCTACAATATAATGTAATATGCACAGCGAAGAACAGTTTATGAAATTTTAATAGGCATTTCTTGTCACCACTGTGGTGCAACCGTGGTGCATTGAGTACACGCAGGTAAACCGGACAGATATCGGACACCAGACACGATGACGCAGCTTGAAACTTGAATACTTCTATCAATAATGGGAAAGTTTTGGGAGTTCTTAGCGACACCAGCGCTAAGAACTCCCGCTTTCATCTCTAACACACACACACACTCAGTCACAGTGTCAATATGAAACTTATAAAATTATGCTTTACAGCTGAGTTGTGCAAATTGTAGTTATGAAGGTGTAAATATGCAGGGTTGCCATTTTAAATGCACAAAAGTGATTACTTCAAAGAAGAGAATAGTACATATCGACACAATACACCTCGCACATACGTATGTAACCGTGGTTTGAATATTCTGAAAAAGAATTACTACACTCCTCCCAACAGCACAAGGGAGCCAAAAACATTTTTGTGTTATTTACAAAACTCCTGCACAGTGCCGACTTTTGTCGTAATTTGTATACGAAACAAGTTCCATTTGCTGTTATAAAGCAAAATTAATTCCGGGCTCATATATAAAATAATAAGTATTAGGTGGGTTATATTGTATGATATGTACCAAAGTAATTAGTATAAGTTGGAAGACATGTGCTTTTTCTTTCAACTATCCCAATGGGCTACTCACTCTTTTCTCTTCTCTGTGCGCGTGCATGTACTACATGCCATGTAGGTATTTTGTACAATGAGCAGAGAAAAAGACAGACAGACACAGGCACACTCCCAGAACAATTCGCATTTACGTGCCTTTTTCCTTGTGAAACAAAAAGCGTCAAGCACAATAAGAGAGAGAGAGAAAGGGAGAAGCTAACAACATGAGAAAGTGGAACCAACGTCGTCGTTGTCTAGAGAGTCAAATTTAAGAACATGAGTATCCTGCGAGAAGACTAATAGGTTAAATTTAAGAATAGATGAAATATGAAGCGATGCGGAGTATGGCCCTATTACTTTTTCTACAAAGTTTTGTAATTAATTATGAATAATGAATGTTGAGTCTTTATTATTAATTTAAAATTGAGAGACCCTTAGTGCCATGTCTTCAAAAATACACCCATAAGGTTTTAAGCATATAATGTTAACCCGAGCGAGACGGAGTGGAAGAACGTGGAGAATTTTCACCTATTTTTCCACTGTCGACTGAAGTATATGATCCAGAAGAATTCCACTTTTCGTCGGGAATGAAATTATGTTCGCCACATACACATGTACATACATAATTTTTCGATAGAATTTCAGAGTGCTACTGTGTATAAATTTTAGGCACCCATCTATATCGTAGCTGCAATAGTGATGCTTGCTGTATAGCACATCATAATATCATGGCTTTCACAAAAGTGGCAAAATAAGAGAAAAAATTAGATTCTCCATAACGGCAAAAAGAGCTCATTTGAAAAAATAGTCCCTTTTGAAAAGAAATGTTACAAATACCCTTTTAGCACACTTATTGCATATTTTCTGAAATTTCTGATGACGATAGAGATGCACAATCAGCGTATATAAACGAAGCAAAAAAGTGTTCTGCTCTCTGCCGTGATGGTGGTTGGAGAGGAGAGTGAGAGAGGTAAATAATAACGAAGAACCTATCTACTTGAAGAGTACTTATTCGCAGGCTTTCTTCATTTATCAAACTACGAAATCTCATAATGCAATCAGGTAGATGTGTACAGGCTCCTGCTTTTACAAATGACGACAAGAACGATCTATTCCATCACGGCATACGACTAAATAGCATACACACACGAATATTTTTGTAAATACCCAGGACTGGGTCGTCGTAGAATTTTGCCAGTTGAAAAGTTTTTCCCGTAAGCAGCCCAAGTTGAAAAGAAAGAGCAGAAATCTAATTCCAAAAAATGAAGAAACTAGCACATTTTACAGGATCTACTCACAGTCGTCAGCTCATATCAAGTAGTAAGTGTAATTACGATTTCTATCGTCTTGTGCCTTGTTGGGTACTAGAGAATGCACCGATGGTGGTGATGATAGGCAGAGAGTGTAGTGTAACGAGCTTTGCTTTTAAAGAATTGGATCAGCAGAAGGCGCATTAGAATAAGGTTTTATCAAAGACGTTCCCTCTTCACTTAACACTTCATCACTATGAGCACAGCAATTCAAGTAAAACTGATGACTACAAAATAACCAAGTGAAAACCAGACGTTATTATTGGTTCTATGGTAGAAGTGGCAAGAGAAGAGAAGAGAGCAGTAGTACTACAAGTAGTACTAGTACGACAATAGCTGAAGAGCTGATTTATCTCGTACTGACAGAAAAACAGACACCAATTGTGTGACGTACTGGTGTACATTCAAGTACGCAGCATGCCAACGTCATTGAATTTGTACATTTAATCAATTTAAAGAACTTGACTCGGAGCAAATTGGATGGAGAAATGTATGCAGTTATATATACATATGGACAAATAGATGTAATTAAACTAAATTAAACATGATTTCCTTCAATGGAAGTAATTTGAAGTAAATAGAAAATGTAGCATGCATCATTTACCTTTTCATTTAGTGTACCTCACATCCGTCAAAATGATTTTCAATATTTTCCATGATTCATGAAAAGAAAACTCAAGTGCATGCTGTCCACTACTGTAAAGGGAAAATGAAAAAAAATTCTGAGGAAAAAAAATTGAAAAAAGGAACACGTTTATATGACAACTAAAAGCTAAAGAGGCATGCTATTTATTACTGGAGTCCTCACATGCATATACACTCGTGTACTTAATATCTATAACAGTTGAAATCTGATGTTGTCGATAGGTTTGATGTTAACTATCAACTGAAGTTGCCGTTCGGGAAATGAAATTATGAGCAACATTTTTTTCTAATTCAATGAATCCAGAATGTGACTTTCACATGCATGGACGCCTCACTGAATCGCATACCAATCTATATTTATCTACTAGTACCAGTTGATATTCGGAAGAATTTTGGAGTTTCTGTTGCGCAATAGATCAGAATGTAAAAAAGTGCTTCTAGTTACTGCATAACTGCGTAAGGAGAAGAAAACTTACTATGAAAAGACTCTCCTTTTTACTATGTGTTCGTCATTCCTTTTTTTGCAAAAAGACGCTGGGAAAGAAAAGCAGTGTATGGCATTCTTTGTTCGCCCATTTTCCTCTTTCAATTCTGCAAGCAAAACAGTAAATGCTCTCGTTGTGTGTATGTGCATACGTGTGTATGTGATGTGATGGCATTCTTCCTCTGTTTCGAAGCACAACATAAACTCTTTTCTGGAGCGGCATGAATGAAGTCATAAAAAGGAAGTACGTATGTAAGTTAGTTCCTTTTTCTCTTTGCCTGATGCTTGATAAACAAAATGCCAAGTGGCAACAGTGTTTCATTTAGAAATTTTTTAAAGTTAGTACTTGCACGTACAAGTAACAACGCCGAGCCGAGTAAATCTGTGTGATATTTTTAATACTTATATAAATAGCTACTATATATTATGCACATAGTTTTTATTTTAAAAATAAATTTATGCATGTACTTCCTATGTAAAAAAGCAAGAGAAAGTGAGAGAGAGAGAGAGAAAATCTGAATCGTCCTTTAACAATTTCTCCTCGCATTCCCTAAATCTTGGTAACTTTTTCTGTCTTTCAGTACAAATGAAAAATGCAAAAGTTCTGGGGTTAGAAAGAGAACGAGACGGGAGGGAAAGAAAATGGAAACCATTTTCTTCTACATGTTAGTTAAATTATCTAAGCTGTGTGTGAAGTGTTTCACAAAATTGGCCAGAAAAGTTGCCGCTTCTACGGAGAGTAAAAGGGATTTACTTACGAGGGAAACTTAGCTAACGAAACACTTAATGACGAGTTGAAAGATCCAACAGTCTCTTGTTGTTCGGTATTAACCGTGTCATCTTGACGTGTGCATATTGCTCATTATTCTTCTACTATTAGCAGCATACACGACTTAAGACGGAAATGGAAGTAGCAATCCATATAGCGGAAGCCAAAAACCATTTTTCTCGGAAAATCGTAGTATAGAGCGACCTCAACTAACAAACAAAAGGTGTAAAAGCATTAAGCATATTGTCTACGACTGGTGGAATAGGGTTTTAACGAAAAAAAGAACTTCCCCTTAAAGTGATCTTGATACTGTTTGGGGTTTGTCAAGACGAACTACAAAACCAACCCAACCATCACTACCACCACCGCCACACACATAATAGTCCATGTCCTTTATACGTGCATGCTCACACGCCGATCCCTATACCTAAGGACGGCGTGAATGATGAGAAGGTAAGCGCCTCAAATCTGGGCCATCTAATGCAGTTACTTCTGTGAAGAGTAATCCAATTTTTTCTCTAGTAGTCAGTGGGGAAGGAGGAATTCCAACCAATTTCAATCTGAACGTAAGACCGCTGCTGGCTGCTGCATATTATACTTGTTACGACGAATATATACCTAGACGGATACATACGTGAACAAGAAACATAGATGCACACGGCACACCGTCCGCTCGTTCCTCTGAAGAAGACACTGAGTCTTAGACAGAAATAATGTCTTTCAACCACGGTACCGGTTTTTTCTCGAGTCACTAAACTACCAAGCATTCAAGTGAAAGCTAATCTGTTTTGGGGGTACAGGGAAAGATATAGGAACGGCAGAATGAAAAAATAAGCGAAATGGGAAATGGCTTCCAGGATGAAGGGTAATCTTCGTTGTGGTGATGATCATCGTAGTGGTTGTGGTGTGATGTGAGGTGTAGTGTGTACTAGTGCATGCCACCACGATTCTACAACCTTCTCTACTCTGAATCATAAGCAATGAAGTAAAGCAAAGCCACCGGACGGTGCCATAAATACATCAAGATGATAAACAGAAATGTGGAATCCAAATCTTACCCTCTTCTATTACAAGCATGTGTTTCAAAATTCTTTTCGGACACTCTTTCCTTTCCTCTACAAAGTCATTCGTTATAATTTCTCTCTATGATGTTTTAAGCCCCATTTTTAGATTAGAGGACCATGAAGTTGGCGAGAAAATAGCCAGCAGCAACGCACACACACAACATGATGTGCTAACAGTGGCCTTTCTTCAAAATATTTTTCACCAACGACGATCGCTAGAGTCATCGAAAATTGTATTAATAGATATTTATATAAATATACGTGTCATGATCATCCTTCCATCTATATTTCTACTCGTGTAACCGTTATCTAATCCTGTGATGCCGACGACGTGCCATAAAATGATCAAAGCTTTATGGTTTCTCTAAAGGAAAGAATCAGTACAAAATTCTCGTTTGTTTCCAGAGTTTTTACATCTTCCATCTTGCATTCTCGACTCACGATAACTTAGCGTGTACGCTACAGAATTAATTTCCACACAACAGACGATTTTTCTTTGGGCATGATGATGTGTTGCATGATTGATTAGCTCATTTGTGGTTTGCTATCATCCTTTTTGGGGATCACCAAACATGTCTAAAACAACAAAGTATATTTCAGTCACAGGTGTGCGCTATGGACAGGAATGAGTTGTGGGTGACCTTTATTCTGGTATGCTGCCAAACGTTCGGTATTATTTTGCGGATACACGTACACCGCAATATTTCCGGGAAACAAAAAGACCAGCAGCGCCCGCAACACCCAAAATGAATGCACACGACAAAGGGGCTATGATGACTAATAATACGACAATATTGGGTATCTACTCCCTGTCTGTGTGTTTACCTACACCACCACCACCAGTTTCCAGGTTTTTTTTCAAAGCAAAAAAGGATTTTATGAGATGGGAGGGAGAGAAAAAAAACGTATCATTCTATCGTGCGACAGTGTAATAATATGGAACAGACAGGAACACCTTCAACTGATGATTCAGATAATAACAATGATGATTCAGATAATAACAATGATGATGCGGATGCATGTCGTCTGTGGGGGATGAATGGGTATTATGTACATGTTTAGTAGCTCTCTTTATGTTTGGTAAGAGGTATATTTCTCACGCAGGCTTCATTTGTAATAATAATAACAAAACATCGTTGTCACTGTAACTTATTGTCCACTTGAGTTGTTGCTATTACTACTACTACTACTACTACTCGTGCCGGTTGCTCGACTCTCCCTTTTGTAATTCTCTTGTTGGCTTGAAAATATACATTAGGAATCTACCCAACAACACATCCACACACAAGTATGAATTTGTGTTGAAGTAGAGTTGGAAACAGTTTTCTGGTTGGGGCAGTCAAGTGGAAATATTGTGCACACGCTTCTTTTCTGAGAAAAATAGCACCATAAAAGGTAATAATACCAATACCTAAAATCAACTGCAAGTCGGTAATAAATACATTCAGAACAGTGGCTCATATAATAATACATTTTACGAAACGACGAATCCAGAGCTCTAGCCACACTACAACAACAACAATAACAACGCAATGACAGGGAAGCCGACGAGGATGACGGTAGCATTTGTAAGCGACTCAACGTAGTAGTAGTAACACAAGTATAACACAGTCATGCCATATTGCACCAGTAACACACACATTTAAAATGAACAGCACCAGTATATAACCACTAATTCAGTCCTCCCCCTCCCTCACCAAAAAAACCGTCGCTCGCCAGACTGAATAAACGCATCAGCTGTTGTGTTCTTCGCTGACCACAAATTCTGGGTGGAAGGGACAATAACATGCAGGCATTTACTGGTAAGTTGGTACTTGGTATGCACCACGGTTTTTGTTAAATTTCATTTTCTGTTTATGCTTAATAGTATTGTATATACACGTAATTTACTTTTCCGAGTCCATTATTGGACAAGGGATGATGATAACGGTTTATACATGCCCACTCCACTTATACACGCTTCCAGACTGCAGTATCAAATTACACACCTTGGTGGATAATGTAATACAGAGCCAGCGGTGCGGTGGTGATGTTGCCAGGAGGTGATGTTGCCAGGCTTAGTTAATATGTACTGGTGGTAGTGGCAGCAGCACAAAACATTACTTCCGTACAGTAACTTACCACGCGATGCTTTTCATGCACTGCATGCAGGCCTACATTTTACGGTATTCTAATTATTAGTTACGAACTTATGACGGGGATTATATTATTATATTATGAATGGGATGCGTGACTGTATTTGAAAGTAATTCATCATCATCGTATTATATATTTATATTTATATTCCTTTAATAATGGCATGTCATGGCAGTTTCCCCTTTGACAGACAGACCAAAAGTCAGATAACAACTTTTAAAAGGGGAAATAAGAAGATGCGAACTAAGCGATATGAAATTTCCTCGTCCCTTTCGCTTTCGTTGAGGTTCTTCCCAAGTTTGGTAACAATATGTAATTCGCTGCGTCTCGTTTTGTTGTAGATTTCATTTAGTGCCATGCCGGATGATGTCATACGTTGTATCCGTGGGTGAGGGAGAAATAGAAAATGTTAAAAGGGTTAATAATTTCTACACCTCTTCAAAAGTAACTACCACCTCACACACTTCTTTTCAGATCTACTAGCACACACGCAGTTCGAGCTCTCTCCTAAAAGTTTGGCCGTAATGGCGTATCTATCTGGGTGTGTAATTGTGCCATTGGCTTGGCAAGTGTTTAGTAAAATGTTTGATGTATAATTAAGGTCATCCTAGTGCAATGTAGAGTGTCATATGATGTACCTCGAAAAGTGCTCCGAAAATGTCCTGTTGATGTTTACAAGTATTTCCTTTATTTAAAAGCAAGGACAGCGGCTTCTAAAGAAGCTGGAGAGAGCAAGAGGGTGATAAAGGGAACGGTTCGGTGCTTTTTTGTTCTACGATAGGGAAAACACCGGTCGGTCTACTAATCTTCCCGCTTGTAGGGATTCATCTCGGATCCTCACGCCAGGAGAGACAGGAGTGGTACCAAAAGGCAGTCATGGAACTTGCTTGAGGGAGAGCAGTTGTTGTTGTTCTTTTGAAACTAATCTAAATAATTCTGTGTCACTCTGCTTGTGCTTGTATCAGCTTATTCATCTATCATTGCTTAATTAAATCAACGTCGTCAACATCATCGGTATCATTACAGGGATCACCCTCACCTCTGTTATGCTCGTCAGCCATTAGGAATCGTATGACTTATTTATCTTTTCCAGAAATGAGTCATATTCATTGGGGCGTGCAGTTTGTAATGACTTGTATTTCGCCCCTTTGAAATTTCAAGGAGCACGGCATTGTTAGTGTAATACAATTTATATCGCAGGAGTGTACCCCTTCCCACAACGCTACATGGCTTGGAGAGCACTTTTAGAATTTAATTACTTGTATGACATTGGCTCTTTTTCATTAGTGGATTTGTAGCAAGAGAGATATGCATATTTTGGACGCTTAGCAAAGTTTCGCAACTGTTACATCCCATTTGGCAAAACTTCTCAACAATTTGTGGTCGCATTCCAAATTCGTCGTTCGCCATATTTTAACACTCCCGGAAATTAATTGTGCTGGCAATTTCTATGTGTTCAACCATCAAAACAAGTAGGAATAGAACGAATGAGTTTTACATGGAGAATTTTAATCATTTTGATTCGTTTATAAATATACACCACTATGCAATCTTTCTCTATTGACAAGTTTATTTCCCTGTCCTACCAAATCTACGTGACATGTTCTGTAAGTGTGTGTAAATGATAAGCAGAACGAGCTCATCAACTTACTTTGCACACATACACATACACGTTGTCATGAAATACGCATATCTAAATGAATAGAAATTCCCAGGAGCAGATTACTTGGCAACATATATTTCAAAGGAGTGGATTACGTGCATGCACTCGAGCAGGGAAACGCAGCACCACTGGGACAGTGACGCAAGTTAAGTTAGCAGATTGGATCATAGTGAAGTCGTCTATAACCGACACACAAGACAACAGTTTAGAGGAAGATTATGAACATTGAAAGATCTCTCTCTCTCTCTCTCTCTCCTTTTCTCTCTTTCACTCCTCTTTGACTTTCTCCCTTTAGCTCCTTTCATTATTTTGTCTAAAACCAAAACACTATGCTATCTAAAACATGTATGAAGTCGAAGGCATTATGGTCGATATTAGATTGAGCAAAAGAAAATGTATTACAGGGTTAAAATATTCTGTAGAGAGTAGAAGGACAGAAAACATAATGGAGACGCACTGAATTTCCATTCCAGTCTATTTCGTTGGTGCTTAAGCGGAAGTCAGATCGGTCATGAGTAGCTTCTCATCTCTTTCTCTCTCTCTCGCTATCTTGCTGCCATGTCGAATTACTTTTAAAACACTCAGCGTTACAGTTGTCCCAACAACCACTAGCACTAGTCAGACCAGTGCAACGGTACCCGATCTAGGTGGCCAAAGTTACAACTTAGTGCTACAAAGGGACATACTTTTATGAGTCCCTGAAACATATTGGACATCAGTTTATTCACTTTCTTGTTTTTCGTTTTTACAGTTCTTGTTCCAGGAGTTTGGATGCGATTCAAATTATTTTCCTTATAGCTTATACATGAAAGAATGTTTTGTAAATGTTGCCGCAGTATAATGGTGGGTCCATGCTGCCGTGAGTTTTTTCTCTTCCTGGTGAAGAGCATTATTGTATGTCCGTAAAGCACCGGCTGCACGGAATCTTTTGTATATCTTGCTTGCATCACCGGTCTCACCAACTTTCACAACAACCAACACCAACACACGTACCCTATTATTGTGAAAACATTATCAAAACATCCATGTGCAACTTTACTTGACAAAGAGAACAAGTTTAAACTTTCAAAATGAGCTCCCCGATATAAATCCTAAAATGTTAGAAAATCGAGGCGCTATCTCTGCGTAGACACCGGGCAGGAAACAATATACTCCGTCACATATGCTATAGTATGCATACAGACACACGTTTATCCCACTGCCAACGAGCACAACTAGTAATGCAGAAGTAATGCTGGGAAATATGGAGGAAACCAGGTTACTAAATGATATCCGGTATAGGAACATTAGTCGGAATGCTAGAATTCCAGGAAAAGATAGAGGGAGAAAAAGAAGCGCACATATTGTGTTTTTGTGAGAGTTAGCTCGAGTACAGCACACCTTCGTTTATTAAGTCCAAAAAAGATAAGCCCAGGCGAGTCGATGAAAGTACACACTAATTTCACCCAGAACTTGATTACTTCAACTTTAGATTAGACCGTACAGTTACTATTGCTAGCTAACATAAAAATATACTATATAGAGAGAGCATGCTTGCTACTACAGAAAAGGACGGGTGTACACAGTCCAGGATGAAACGTCTTTCCTGTTTGAGTGATCGACAATTTGGCGTCTTTCCGCCGTTCCAAGAAGGCATAATATGATCCGCATGTACAGCTATCTTTCTCTTGTACACGCTGGGGGGTGAAATTTGATTTTTACGCCTGAATATCATGTGTGTCGATAGTCAACAAATTTAGATTACTATTCAGAGAGCATCGACAAAATTGCAAACAGGTTTTACTTTCCCCGGAAAATAAATGAAATTAATATTGGTAGAACGCGCTGCTCTGGGTTACTACTAAATCATATTGTCGTCGGGGGCACAGCTATGGCACCAAAAATCCATAGTACTAAAGTACCAACAGAAGTCGTACAAGTACTTGTTTACCAACTACACACTAGAAAGTTATTCGTACGCGAAAGCGTACAGTATACATACGAAAAGCCTGTAAAATTTTACTCAATCTGACTGAGTGGAATATATTATTGTACAAGGGACAATAAAAAGTATTTCTTTGACGAAAGTTATTTTAATACTGTATGCAAAACTCGGTTTAACTGAGAAAGTATTTCATTAAATACAAGATGAGAACTGGTAAGGGTCTGAAGTACACGAACAGCGTCGATTTAAATAAACTTGTCATTTACAGTTTGATATACTGGTTTGATATTCAGCACAAAAAAGTATTTGTTAAGTACGACAGCAACCATTGGACAAATGTCCCTATTTTTTATATTTTGGTTTTTATGTACAGGCCTAAGTATGCGCACATATAAAATGTACTTGTAATCTACAGCCAAACATTATACACAAATTGAGCAAATTGTGCCCACGCATCCTTGGACAAAATCCGAAATATATAATAGAAGTAGGATATAATTCCTTCAGCGTCGTCATCCCTTCAATAAGCAGTGTAGTTTTTTATTACTGGGCAATACACATACATATGTGATATTTTTGATAGTTACAACATATTTACTTTCCGATTACATCCTGTGTGCAGAGCGCATCGTTGCTCTAGTTCCTCCCTGAAAATGTTTTGCTCTTCTTGCGAAGTATATTTACTTAATGTACAAAATCACTGGTTGAAAGTGGAAAGGGAGGCAAGTCTAGTGGCAACGCTAGAGGAAGCACAGTAAAATGCTTTCTGAAGACAATGTTTTACTGAAGCTTCAGCTAAGAATGAGCGTTTTCTTTTCCTGCAAAGAAACTATCGGATTCGAGCAATAATAATAGCTCAACTGGTAGGCAATGTTAACAATTCCCATTTCTAAGCGAATTCACCATTCTCTTTTTTCGAATTGTTGTACAATCCCTATTTAAGAATAACCCGCGAACCTCTAATGGCACTGCGTCAATTTACAATGGAAAAATGGCAGTTTCTTACTGCCTCCCGTATATAATGGCTAACTGCGTGTGCATTTCCTTTTTTTCCCCGATACACTTGCAACTTGAGTGAGCTTGGGAAAATGGAAATGTGAGTATGTATGTGTGTGTATGTGTATTTTTTTGACTGTGTATGTCTTTAACAACACGCATATAAGTACGTCGTTGTGAGTATAAAACAAGATTAGAGAAAGGAATACTAGAGTTGACAGAAGGGGGTCTCCTTAGTAAACGCAAGTGCTGCCAGCACCGCCACCACCACTAGTGGTGCTACCACCACTGTATAATGGCACTAATAATAATAGGAAAGAGGGAACAACAAAAACAGCCGCAGCAGTAGCAATTGTAACAAAGAAAAAGACGAACGGGTTACAAATGAAGAGAGTTGGCTGCCACTACTCAAGTCTATATATGGATGTAATGGAAGGTGATAGCGGCCGTAAAAATAAAATAATAGCTTTAGCTGACACTAATGCAACGGCAAGGCACTACGGGTAAAACTAATAAGGGCTACTTTTTCCACTACTACCATCACACCACACCACACACACCATAACTAACGTAACTAGCAACAAGAACAAATTAGTCTTAAAAAGCAACCAAAACATAAGGCAAAAAACGAAAGCCACACTACAACTCTCACCAAAATCCCTCTTTTTGTAGCAAGGCACAGGAAATCTACTTATTGTATAACGAGAACGGCGATGGAATAAAACGAGAGGAAGAAAACAACAATATGTAAGTATTTACATGTATGTGGTCCCTATATTTTACGTAATAGCTATAACAGGCGTTTTTCTTGAAAAGAGTTCCGGATATAGACAAATAGCTCTGGCGCTAGCTACCTATGAACGTGCATACATGTATAGGCTTCTGGGAGAAATACTGGTAATTGTGAAAGTAAACAGATGGATTGTTCCAAAGGTGCTACGTTCCAGACGTACGCCTGATAATGTGTGTATTTTTTGTATACTTTGTAAACCGTGTTTTATTGGGGACTGCTATAAGGTTCCTGCATGAAATGAACAGTTGCAATAGTCGAGGTAGAGGTAACGGGGTGGCGTACCTACTACACCTAGTTTTGTATTGCATAGTTATTTACTTGACGCATGTATAATCTCGACACACAGCGTGCTTCGTGGTGGTTAGTTAGTAAAAAATAGAGACGGAGAGAAAGAAAGAGCTCCCGAGTCTTCAAGATTTCCCTTTGGCAGCACCCTTGGTGGTTTCCTTTAAGTTTCTTTCTTTTTGTTATAGTGGTAGTAAATAAGCGACGGGCAAAGTGAATGTCTATACGTTGTATGTGTGGCGTCCTCCTAAATGGTAAAATCTCTAAATAAGCTCACCAAAACTTGATCGGTTGTATAGAGAGCCGTGGGTATATGGTGAGTTGGGAGAGATTGTCGTCATTTCTCTTTCTTGAACTTATTAGTGGCGTTGTGCAAGATGCGGTACCCCTCTCCGGCGTTTTTATTTTATTTTATTTTATACCTTATGTGGGGTTATACGCAAGGAGGCTTAGCCCGTTTCAGAAAGAGTTAGTACATAGTGGTAGTGATATGTAGTCGGAGAAAGTACTTCCTCTTCTTCCCTGTACTATTATTATTATTATTATTAGTATTATGCTGATACGTCTTTTTCCTCCTAGAGGAAGAAAGGAAGTGGGTAACCAAAGAATTTTGAAAATGTAGAAGATGGAACCGCTACGTTTTGGTCACTGGCAGTATCTCGCTTATTGCATATATTTTGGAAGTAGACAGAGCATAGGGATTAGATACCTTTGAGCTCGGGATGCTTTGTACTGCGATGCCGTTGGAATGCGCTCCTGCAGCGTTACAGAAACAAAAGAAAGGAGGAAAGGGACATGAAAAAACAACAACAGAAGCAGAAATAATGCCATCAGGGTAGGTAGTTGTAGTCGCATAATATGTATAATCTTTCAAGATTGTCCGGTGCGTGGCCACAAGTAGGAGTCTGTTGTTGATACTTCTATTATTACTGTGTAATAGAAGACAACTAGTCATGTCGCCATATACCCCGGTAGCCAACCATATACCACCACTGCACTGTTGGAAATATGTAGCCTCAACTCCTTCAATAAACTGACTGGTCATAGTCATGATAGTCATGAACATTCTCTGCGGACAACTGGTTTAAATCTTTTCTCTTCCCTGGCTTTCCTCTGGAACGAGCGGATACTTTGTTCTGTGCACATTTTGATTTTCTCTTCACTTAATACGCGCGCACTACATGTATGAATATTATGTACTACAAGTTGTATTACAAAAAAAACGATGGTTTCTGTAATCCAGTACATTTCTGCCGCTTTGCTTTCAATCTGGCCGACCGACCGACCACAATAGCTCAATTGTCTTTATGCAAAGATATACAACTTGCCGGAGAACGCGGCCACACGGAAGGACATTAAAATAAGAAGAACAAGAACAGGCGGACGGCATAGCAGAACCAAAATACGTGGCAGTAATAGGTAACCGGCACGTACGGATAAAGTATACACAAAGAAATGTCTATAGTCTTTTTTTCTTGAAGACACGTTATTAGAAGAGCATTTGTTTTCCTCATGGAACTTTCTCTATTCAACTTTCTCTCTGCAACAGAAGGAACAAGAATTTGTGTGTGGTCAGCTGTGGGAAATGGGAACATAATTTTCCGATATGGTGTAACCGTAGGCCTTTATTATACACCACACATGCCGAAATTACTGTGGTACTTTTGCTTACGACACTGAAGCATTACTGTGCCGTTCAATTGGAATATTCACCTGTCAAAACATCTGAAAGCTTTTTCTCTATCAATATTCCTCAAGAAGAAAAACATCTTGAGAACTGAGGAAAAGACATAATGTACGCCGTGACGAGTCTCTGCAGGTCTGCCACCGCCACCACCTAATTACCCACAATGCAAACAAGAATCGCTTCACCTTACACGTTCCCAAAGAGTTGTGCGTTTTAAGACCTTTTCAGATTTAGCCTTCTAGTTTCCCTTTTCCTTTCATGCTTCAAAGTCTATTATTGTGTTGTACCATGTTCTTGCCTTTCCGTCCCTACTCTGTTCCTCCTATTACCACCGCCTATACAAATGCGAATGAATTCTTGTTCTTGTTAAACAACAGAAAGGCAACTTTTCCAGAAAGGAAACAGAAAAACTTTGGTGGTGAAGGTGAAATGTTTTGCTTCTCTCTCTCTCTCTGTCTCGTTCTTTGATTTTCCTTTTATGATGTTCTCCTTGCGGTTGAGGTTTTCTAGGTGACCTCTGTGAGATCCATTTAGTGGAAAGGGAATACTCGTGAAGGGAGGCTGAACGATAGGAACACAAGTATTGTATGCGTTATTATTACGTTTGTTTCAATATTACTTTCGAACAAGAACAAGGGATGGAGAGCTTTTGTGTGTTGTACGTAGAAAAAAAGAAGCTGCCTGACGCTGAAAAGCAATTCTTCCATCCAACCTGTCAAATGAGTTCTTAAGATGACTCTATCTTTTCACAACTCCCCATGACTATTACTTTTCCGTGGTCCAAAATTCTATTAGTATTATAGAAAAATTCGGCTGCTGCTGCTGGTTCATGCTCAAGTATGCATGTACAGATTTACATGTCATCGTGAATGGTGTGTACAAGTACGTAACAGTCCGAAATATGCTATTGTTACTATTATTACTATTATTATTAGTATATGCTAGAAACCAGCTTATACATACACCACTTGTCACCATCCCGTACATACCTTTTATTACATGGGGTTTTATCTGTATTCAAAGTTCTCTTCTTCTGTGGTAAAACAAGGAAAACACTCCAATGCCTTGACAAAAACTTATCTTGCTTACGAAAATCTTAACAATGTTCTGCTCTCTTGTCGCCTTTCCCCCCTTATAATTTCTCCTGGTTAGGGGCTATATGCTCGGTCCGGGTGATACAAGCGGGTACGTATATTAATAAGTGAGGAGAAAACGGAGCAAGTGCCTACTTACCGTGAAATCCTAGAGCTTCTTGTAGAATTCGGTTTCCTCGTCTAGCTGCTCAGTTTGTGAAACATTTTACTCTTCATTCATTAATGATTTCGGCAGTTACACACTTCAGCAGCTTGTTATGATCAGAAGCACCATTTGCGTTGGTTTCCTTGGTCCTTCAGCCGACGGCTTTCCCGTTTTCTGGTGGAGTGAAGGATATAGGTGGGAGTATATTTATAGAAAGGAAGGAGTAGTACTGTTTGCAGTAATTTATCTACGCGATATAATTATCATCAGTAGACTGTCTTCCAGACCAGAAGGTGATAATTTAGTTAGGTACACGAAAACGGAGAGTAAACTGTCTGCCACGAGGTTTACCATTGGTTAAGAACAAATCTCACTTATATTGTCTTTATTTCAACTCCATCTGCATTAAGGTTTTGTTGCTTGAAGCTTAAGTTACACAAAGGTGAACCGAGCAGATGCGTTCATCTTGACTTAACTATTGCGTGACATCCACATTCCGCGCAATATGAATGAAATTATTATTATGTTCGCTCCCACGTCTATTGTTGTGTCCTGTGAGGAAAACAAATGAAATGTTTTTTTTTGTAGCGAGAGCTGCCTGTATACGCAAAGAGAAAGGACATTAAAACAAAGGGTTAAAAAAATCAAGGAGTTTGTGGACATGCAATCCTTTTTTCCACGAAACGTGATCAAGAGGTTTGGATATTTAACCATAAATTGAGCCGAGTTATTTGCCTTTTATGGTTCCACCAAAGTAATTACGGCTACTGTATTTAATTGCAATCCATAAATGCAGCAAAACTATGTCGAAGTGCCTCTAGCAAGCTTTTCGGTGTGCAAGCAGGCTTGAAAAGTTTTTATGACGAGCGGAAATGTGGCAAAAACAAGCCATTATTAAGGCTGGGGTATGTGGAGAGGATGATGATGATGATGATATAACTGTTTCTAAATAAAGTTAGAAAAAAGTTTCATGCTTCAGAGTGGCACCAGAAGCCTCCTATTCCCTGCTTTTGATGACTCTCATGTCACTGACATTCCTAGATTATTGCAACGTAACGAGGCTACTAATGTGGTATTGTGAATCTGGAGAAAAAATTGAAAGGAAAAGCACATGTTCACTTCCCATCCTTAAACATATTCCCCCCTTTGACTCCCTTCTTTTATTTCTTGCTACCAAAATACATTTAACAAACTATGTTTGCAGGAGCTAAAAAAAGAGATACCATGAGAGACTTAGAATGTCGTCACGTTTACTTACTCACACTTACAGCTTTCCTTCACGTGCTTCACCCCAAAGTGCTAAACTATGAGAAGCACCTGCTTTGTTCTGATCTCCTGTAATATACGCGTACTTAGGTGAACACACGTATTATTGCAAAAATTCAATGAGGAGAAATTTTCTCTTTCGTGTTTACCATTTATACTGTTTGTGTTGTGTCTTTCGAGAAAATTTTAACAACCAGAAAAAACTCACAACTACGCTTTTGTAGCTAGTCCCTTCACTGCTAAAACACTACGAAAGATGAAAAACTCGTACCAGCTAGCTACGCAAGAGACGATGATTCATCTCGAAGTATACTAATAAGACTCACTAAAAATAAAATTATAAAGTGTGTTGGGGGAGAATAAATCAAAGAAATAATAATAAAGAGGGGGCCATTCTATTTTAAAATCACGCCAACAATAATGCTATATGAGTAGATGAATCGATCGTGAATGGGGGAGCCTGTCCGTATTATTTTTTGACATATATACACAGTGGGAGCAGGTTGCTGAAAAACCGAGAGTGGTGGTGGTAGTCATGGGAATGGAAAGTTTGTAGTGTCAATAATAAATACAAAAAATATCTTTGAATTGAATGCGTTTCCACTGTCTTAAGTTTCAACAACGTACAGATAGATGAACCAAAGCAGGGTAATCTGCTACGTTTTTCTTGCCAAGAAGCAGAAATGCGTTCCAAAGTTTGAGAGATGGTGAGGGGGAATGAAAGCTGAAACGGACAGTGAGAGCAGCACAAGAGAAGGGAAGAGAGAGAGCGCACACGAAAGAATGAGTCGTGTATTGGGGAAAACAGGGAGAGGGAGTCTGAAGAGCAGGGGAAAATGGAGTAAACTGGGTGAGTAAGGCCAATGATAACGTACAAAGTTGTGGAGAAATAGATGGTAGAGGAGAGTGACTCGTATCTTTTCCGGCTTGAAAGGTTAAAAAAGGGAAAGAAAGGAAGAGAAGCAACGACGACAATGTTGGATATTTGTTGTAGTAGTAGTAACAGAGGAAGGTTTTGGTGGTACTAGACAGCTCGACGCCTGATGTAGCACTAACACACAAAACACTTGGTGGAAGCAGATTTTGAGGCTTGTTTTGTTTTATCCCAAGATTTGCTCTCTCTGTGTCTCCACTTCTTTATCCATCTCGTCGTTTACACAAGGATTTCCTATATTTTGAAGCCGTTTTTTCCCCGTTTGAAATTCCCTTCTATGCCCACAGAAGCACAGTTAACTGAATATGTGCCTTTGTGTGAGTATGTGTGCGTGCACAAGGCTTACTTTCTAAGTAGAATGAAGACTGATTTTTATTTTTTCCTTCTTGAGCGCTTTTATGTTACTATAACACATTGCGTTGCGACATGAGTTTGTTTAAAATAATCCGATGTATTTTTATATGAGAAATTAAATGCAAGAAGATTGTCACATTTGTAGCAAATGCTTTCCTCGCAAGATTAAAATTCCACGGGACTAATTAAACTGTCTGGATGAACGTAGTAGTGTAATCGCTTCTTTTGAGAAAACGGAAGGAAGCTGCATGATGACGCCGTTAGGGAAAGGACTGCAGTAGCAATAATAATCGAAAAATCGGCCCTCTTTTACACAGATGTAAGTACTTGTGTATTAAATATGCTGGCACGATGTTTTTACGATTTTTCTTTTAATAAAATGAAGAAATTCGTTTTTAATCTTTCATGTTCCCCGCTTTCCTGCTACACAAGTCGTGTTTTATTGGTCACAGAAGAAAAATATACAATCTGAGACACAACACCAGTATGTGGTTTGCTCTTGTCATTTTTCATCGAAACTACTCACTGCTTTCTCCCCTTATAAGATCGCTCATTTTTGTTGTTTCAGCGTATTGGGTATGTTGTCACCTTTTTCCGGCCAGAACAATCGTACTCCAGTCCCCGTTAAGTGGAAGCGTTTACACGGAACGGAGCGTGTTCTGATCTTCACTCACTATATACGTGGTGCTGTCACATGTATGCCACTGCCTTTGCACGCTTTTCAGTGGTCACTTTCCCCAAGAACGGTCAGTCTGACGGCAAGGAATGAATTGTATGGGAAATACATGTTCAACTTTCAGATTAGTGTTTTTCTGGTCCAGCACTTATGTGAGGTTGGCCAGAGAAGCAGAGACTTTAGAGGTAGGACCTGATCTATTTTTTAATAATGTGACCGGAATCCCATCCATGCAGCTGTAAGAGGCACGTCACACACAACAGCAGAGGAGGTCAAACTTTTTAAACTGCTGCTGGAGCTATATATTTTCACTAAACTAAACCACACCACATTTACGGTGCCACTACTACTACCACCAGTGGGACTTTCTTCCTACATTGTTTAGTATCGTTGAAAAATGAACTGGATTTATATACGTGTATGTGAAACCTTTTATGCGTGTATTTGTTTATGTTTGGACTTACTTGAAAAGTAAACGAATGAAACGGTGTGCTAGGAGTAAGCAAGCACAAGTGGCAGTAGGGAATATGTAGTTAACTTAGGTTGAAAAGAAATGATTTCCCTCCGATATTTTCGTATACTTTTTTATGTTTACTATTATAACCAAAGCCCCGGGTGTGTGTCGGTGGACAAGTTAGGTAAAAGTAAGAAATGCAGTCATTTTTGTGCCTGGCACAGCAGTGCTCCTCTTTAATGCTGTGTACTTACTTTATACTTGGAATATCGGATGGATGGAGTTCCTTCCTTGGCTTAGTAACGTTATGATGGCTCTAGCTTTGGGCACTGGTTCATACGTGCATGCTTTCATTCATGCCTCAATTGTATTATAATCCATCCCCATTGCTTGTATACACGTTCTACGTGAACACTGTCAATGGCTAGTCATTTAAAAGTAGAAGTGGAATCTCAACTGCAATAATACCACGAGAGAATGGTGTGGAAGCAAAAGTAGTGCGACTGGCGAGCTTTAGAAGTGGTTTTTAAAAAAAATATTTGGTGCATATGAACCTGAGTATGTATACATGTACTTGTACTTACAATAACCGAATTCGTTCAGTTGTTTTTATAACGATTCTTAATATCCCGATTATATTATGCTCTAGTATCAGAAGCAATTCTGAATGAAACTGGTGAGCTCGTTTGTGTGTGAGCCTCGTGCTTTTTATATGCATGACTGTCACATTATGGGTGCATGAATGTGATTATCAGTTGAGTGTATTAGAGGGAAAGGGAACGAGAGAGAGAGAGAGAGAGCGAGAAAGAGGGTAAAATGTTGCGTGTATATGTTTGTAAGCACGCAACAACATAACTGATTGTGGTGTATACGCTCAGTGGAACTGGGGAATGCTTTATATTTCTCGGAAAAGTGACGAGGGTTGCTACTTAGTAAAAGCAACACATAGGGAAGAAGTTTGTGTTCGGAGAAAACTGTTTTTCTTTAGAGCCTAAAATTATAAAAATCTTTTGTGAACCCACGCAGATTGCAAGCTTACAAGTTAATCTTTATTTTAACTAGGAGTAGGAAGGTTCATCCAAGAAATTAAGTAGGGGCATGCCAAAATATTTCATAAAATACTATTTCCAATATTTGCGTTGTGTAAGTTTTGTTGCTAATTTTTTACCTTTAAATTTAGCACAAAAAATTCTCTCACAGCATGTATTCCCTAAAACAGTAGGGTAAAAAATGTATGAAAGTGTTTTTAGTAGTGCTTTCAAAAAGCTGTTACCTTTTGCGTTTCTTCTTTCTTTTCTGTTTTTTTTTGTTTCGCTGATGCGGAAGTAGAACGACTTTATTTTTATAATCAATGATGTTATACAATGTCGTAGTTCCCACTCCTGATAATGTAGACTTTATATAACAAACCATTATTGGTCTTTTCTTCATACTAAAAATTTTCACAGATTCATTTTTACTCTTAGCTGCTAAACAAGTAAACGCTAATTGGGAAAACCGTATTTGGAAATCAAATAATCTCCGGTTTGTTTTATAATTAATAAACCCAAGGTATGGAGATAGAGAAGACTGGAACTGGACAGGATGTGAGAACTGGACAACCGTTTCTAGGAAAACAATTTTCCCCTATCTCATCTCTTATTACTTATTACTCTTGCCATGGCTTGGATTTTGTTACTTAAACTCGAACATGAACCTACACGCTGATCTAAAATGATGAGTAAAGGTATGTTTGTACATAAACTCAGCAAGATGGATAAAATAGTGCTGTCAGCACTACTATTTACTTAGAAAATGAAAAAATATGTAAATGCCAAAACGTAATTAATTTGTGGTAAAACCAAATGTATGTTTGTTACCTCGTCAGCACAATGGATGTTGGAAAATATGGTTCACGTAATATTGACAATATGTAATATACTTCATACCAATGCAAATAATGGAAGAATTGTGCTGCGTAACGTGTTTAGAATATGACTACTCACACAAGAACTGAACTGAACTGATGAAATTGGTTGTAATTTCTACCCAGTTTTCTTTATGTTCTACGTCCGTGTTGTATTATTTTACAGGAATATCGGCATTGTGTAACTTTAATACACACGAGAGGAAAGTAAAGGTAAAAACGTCAATTGGTGAAAGCATCGCCAGGTTTGGGAGACATGTCGGGTTGAATAAGCATATATGTATGTAGTAGATTACAACAAATATTTTTAGTGTTCCTTTATGTGCACCGTAATATAATCCGTATCATGTATTCCAAGTTCTACTACACTTTGCATGCATGCTTGCACGAGTGTCAGAACACTACTGCTTGACGCAACACGGAAACAAAGGCGCAAAGTTCAGACCAAGCCAAGCAAAGCAGCTCGCAAAGAAGAAAATAGCTTTTTGTTCAAGAAATACTGGCAGTAGTTAATAACCACAATTACCTTAACGTCAAAAGTTTAAGGAGTAAAACTTCAAATACAAATAACCGTTAAATCTGTAATAAAAGTGGGGGTCCTTATAAATGATAGATTTTTGTACATACGGCGTAAACTGGGATTTTCTATAAATCAATTTCTAAACTGGCTTGTACTCTGACTGTTTTCCAAATAAAGATGTTTCCTGTCTAATTTAATCGGTACCGATAAAGTAAGAAAGTACACCAGTCACCATTAACCACAATGATATATGAAATTTTAATGTGCAGTCAAGTAAATTTATTACGTAAGTTTGAATAATTGGCGAACAACTTGGTGTTTTGGCTGAAACAAGTACGATAGAAATTCCACCAATTATCAAGAAAATGTACACTTAATTTAACCCATTTAGCTACTACAATTTTCTGCTTTTCTGTTTGTAAATTCTTTAATAGGAAAGTAAGGTGCCATGTAATCCAGGTTGTATAGCTAACCAGACACTACGAAGATTTTCCCTGTACGTGTTTGTATCTGCCAACCATCTTTCACTTTGATTTTTAAAACTCTATCTATCTATTATCGGTCACATGACATTTCCTATTTTCCACTGTGGATTCGACGGGTACTCAGAATTGGTAAAAAGGTGCTGTCAGATGCATATATGTATGTATGATGATGACTAGATGAGAAATTATAGGAATTGTTGCCGGTATGACAACATAATAATATTTCATAATATTTTAAACAAAATGGAGAAGATGATTTCATCTCTCGGCAAAAATCAAAATAGTGTAGTGCAGTCCAGAGTAAAAATTCGGCTGGGGAAACTCAATAATCCTGTATTATATCAAGGTAATTTGCATGCCAAATAATAGTTGGCAAAAATCTTATAAAAATCGGTATTTTCCGAGCTTTTACTTAAAATAATGATAGATTTTCTAACCATTGCTGTCTATATCGAATGTTGAACCACAAACTTATTAAAAGATGCAAAATTTTGTCTCTTTTTGATGCTAGTGTTCATTTACTCAAAACGCTTACTGTTTACCCGTCACGAATCACTGAAATTACGATTTATACCAGTGTCGATAATTTGCAGTTTTTCTCTCAGGCTGAAAACCAACCTTGTTACGTAACCAGAAGTGCGAACTTTCTACTTGTTACAAATATCTTACCACTGTGGTTATATACCTCGCTCACTTTACAGTCGAATCAGTCTGGTAATCAGATCACTCACTAGTATTCATCTCCTTTTGTATTATTCACAATGAATGCCTCTGCTTGACAAAACCATTAAACATGGTGAGTGATTTTACTCGAATTTTAATGGTTGATGGCGGTTTTTGTAACGGCAGTAACGAAAGGGACAGTGAGTGGAAGTAAACGTAATATACATAAACCTAGTCTGTATAATCGTATTCTCGTCTGTTTTAAGCCAGATTACGCCTTGTTTGAACTCTACCAATTTCTTATCGGTTCAGCGACACACTTTTTTGGATGCTGCTTTATAAAAAATGTATTTACACCTCGAGCTATTATCAAGAATTCAGTGTTTTGTACACACTCTCGGGAGAAGGAAAATTGGAAAATCTATAATTCTCTTTCAACAAAAGCTATAAAGCTATTGTCTATGGATATATCCTTGATTAAGCATTTTCTTCATGACGTTGAAGACGAACAGTTGACATTTGAGTGATGTACACAGCTTGCCACGGTAAAACCAGCGAGCTATTTTCCCATTTACTGTCATGTACAGGCATTCATGAAAGAAGTTGTTCAAAAACACAGGGAACAGTGAAAATACTCCTACCGACTTTGTGACATACACTTTCCATAATATACATACAATGAAAAAACTTCCTTTCTTACTTTAAAAATATCAAACCAAATGCGAACTCGAAATGCTTGAATTCTCAACTAATTATGATTCATACATAATTATAATTTCCATATAAAGCATGAAGCATAAGTCGACACACTAACTTTGATATGCATATGAGCATGAAAAAGTAAATTAAAAACGTTATTTTTTGGATTCTCCATATTTCAATGTACCGAATTGTGTTAAGTTCGAAATATTTCATCATTGTATAAACAAGGTACGAGAGTTTTGCAAAGATTTCTTGCGTCAAGAATGCCACCCGAAGGTTCTTATGCAAAAAATGTACAAAATCTAGCCCATATTGTTGGACACAAGCTAAAAATCAGCCAACGCAACTTGCAATAAAGTAGACGAATTGGACAACAATTGTTTACCAAAAGAAATGCATCGGAAATTTTTTAAAGACTAGAAACAACGAGCCAAAGATGATTGTGCAAAAAATGCTGTCTAATGAGTTAGTGATAATGATAAAATACATACTTAGGCTAAAGAAACCATTCCCGGAGATTTTAAATGCCCTACTGAATCAGTAGAAACATGCCTGATAATCATTCTATAATCAGTAAATTTGCTCATACCTTCACTGCGGAAGTGTTCACTGAATTTTGACCTTCCGACGACTTTTTTAAAATGAGAATTTTTGATTTAAGAAACGGTTTTTTCTGACCGAAACTTTTTAATACAATAATAAAAGATTTTAAACTAAACTCAATCCAGCACATTGGAATATGGGGAACCAAAAAATAAAAACTTGTGTGTCGACTCATGCCTCACGCTTTAATTTAAAAAACAATGTATGATGTGGTATACGGAGGATGTGCAATTTTTTAAAGGAAAACGGGTAGGGGTAACTTTCAAATTTAGTATGTTTTCATTTGTTGTATTTACAAATGGTTGTAGTTGCAGGATTGGTGGCCTTTTAGGGATTTAGGATTTTACACAATATCCAAAAGGTTTTAGAATACCCTTGTCGTATCGTTTTCCAAAATAATATCTGCCACGTGTTCACAGACAGCGAATGTTTTAAATAATAATGCCTACTACTTCCAAAAGCGATCAATTATCCTCGTATTTGAAAATCATTTCTCATCGAGTCCGTCAAAATGCCGCCCTACACTGTTCAGTCTTTGTGAACTTCAGAGTACTTCAGAAACAGGCACAACAAAAACAGCAGGAATTTGGCCAGTTTTTTGTAAATATATATTACGGCAGACTTGTTTTGCCACAAATTTAGGACTAACTCTACATAAACCGTAGAAACATGTGTCCATGTGTCTAGCACATAGGTAAAAAGTAAACACAAATTGGATACCTCCTCCACAACCTTATAACCCACAGTAGCATACTACCGTAAACTGTAAACTCTCAAGTGAGCACTTACGGGTCGTGAGTTACGGCTACGCACGAATACCGAAGAAATAAGAGAAAATGTAAGTTAGAACAAATGGTCCGAGCTTTTTTATAACAGTTAGCTACTCCACTGACTGGAGTTTATCTATAGGAGTTTCATAAAATACTCAATTACAGGGCATGCAGTCCGGCAGGAATATTTTGAACAGTTTTGTGGAAATATTTTTAAACTTTCATATACATACGATGACAAGTAAAGTCTTTGCTCCTTATTTACGCTACTAAGAAAATCCTGTACCTGTACAGTGAGCACACCTATGGAAGGTACACATGCCTCACGGACACCGTTTCGTTGTTGTTGCCGCAACTATTTTTTTATTATTCCACGACGACGTAAGTTATGTTTTGGGTGGATGAAGACGGTGAGATCACTAAGAGGGACCAACATCCCGCAACAGTTACAGCTTCACCGATCACTTCAATCAAAAACACTTTTCAAAGATTTCCGTACAATACGGAGCGTTAGGCATAAGCTCGAGTATTGACTACAACTACAAGAGAACAGTTTAAGTAGGTACTAGCGAGGTACTTTGTAAATAGGTAAAGGTATGTGTGCTGTGCACACTGCTGTAAGATAAGTTATGTTTGTTGCCAGTAAGTAAGTAGTTTTACGACAGTCTCTTCTTCCGATTATGCTTAGCCTTTGTGTACCCCTCTGTGTGCCCGTTTACTTTTTCCGTACGCAATTTCCGGTGGAGTTTGTTTTGTTTACAAACAGACATGTTATTTCAAACGTTTTATTGTCGCTTCATAACATAACTCTTCAAGGATATTTTTTATTTCCCTGAAACCTGTCATCTAGGACACCCATACATTATTGATAACTGGTTGGGTTTTTTTTCATAGGGGGAAAAATCCTACAAGATCTTTAGAGAGCGGCCTCACTACTGTCATGTTGTTGTTATTATGCATAAGCAAAATAACAATATTGCAATATGCACGTGTGTACCCTGTGTATCTGAACATTGAACACAATAATATTTCCCTTCCTATTGTATTTCCACAAAGGTGCAGCAGACTGG
>JAHZNB010004540.1:0-20695 GCA_027744295.1 Callyntrura guangdongensis
TGTTGTTGTTGTTGTTGGTGTTGAATGGCGGCGAGAATAGCAGCATAGTCGGCGGAAGAAGTAGCACCTTTCGGGAGGCTCTGCGAGCCTAAGATTCGCTCTCGGAGACTTTGGGAGAGCTGGGCGGCTGTGGGCGTCGTTAGGGACAATGATTTGATTTGCTGTTGGCATACAGAAGAGGGTGGGGCAAAGGACCCGGAATTACGGGAACATGTGGAAACTGCGTAATCTCCATCCCCAGAGGGGATGTTGGCGGAGGGTATGTTGGAAGTGGAGCTCGAACCGTGACCTCCAAGTGTGTGGCTGTGATGATGATGAAGCATGTGACTGTGGGGATGTTGATGATACGGATGTTGGGCGTACAAAGCGGCATGGGCACTTCCCGCACCCCCTCTACCGCTCATTTCGTGTAAATCGTTGGTGGTTTGGGTGCCTCCAGAGACCTTGACTTTTGTGCGTGTCTTGGGGCTCTGTGTTGCTGGACTGGTGGTGGGTCGCTGCTGCTGTTGTATTGTTGTTATCACCGAGTACGGGCTAATATGACTGGCCGCTGAAGCACTGGAAGCGGCAGCCAAGGCCTCCTTGTACTCTTCCGGGGTCATCATCGTTTGCTCCCGGTTTAATCCCATCAGGGTGACCTTACCATTTCCGCTGACTGTTGTCACCGGTACGGCATACTTGGTATTACCACCGTTATTGTTCCCTCCACCAGCATTGGGTCGTCGCATAAAACCAAACCCTCCACTAGGAGCAGGAGACGGGGGAACATTACCGCTTCCTCCTAAAACGCTGCCTAGTGTACCTCCTTTACCCATTATCGAGGGACCTTTTCTGCCTCCTTCCCCTCCAGAGCTGCTACCACTGCTTCCTGAGCTGCCGCCACTGACCCGCTGCTGGCGCTCGATCCCGGACTCTTTCCCTCCATAATCGGTTTCCTTGATTCCTGCAACAAAGATAAATAAAATTACGCTTGTTATCCCTCCATTTTCTCACGTGTCAAAACATTATTCTCTGCCAAATTCCTTGCTCCACCCACAGGTGTGCATTTTTTCCCTTGAAATTATATTTTTGTTTCTTTCCTCTCACGAGCCTCATAACTGGCTCTATATTTTCGCTATGTTCTCCTTCAAAATCTCACAAGTTGCCGTTTCGCCCCGGAAAACTTGATCTCGGCCAAAACCTACACTGCCATTGTCACGCAATATTTTTTCATCGCTCGCTCAGAAATTTCTTTCCAGCTCGACTATCTACCTCCACATTACTCGTACCAAGCGAGCCGAGATTCCAACACACCATGTCATAGAACGTGTGGTGCATTTCCGATCACGGCAAATTTTATGCTTTGTCAGACAACCAGAGTGACACAAAGCGTTATTACGCCAGAGAAAGTTCCACACAGACAGACACACGCCACCATTACTCCTTTTGCTTTAATACCCCACATAGTTCACTGCGCTATCTACTTCCCTTCCCAAAGACGGCAATATTTTCACGCATTTTTCATCTCCTTTCATTTCCAAACATGCTAACAATGTGCCTTGCAACACAAGACCCCTACAATCCTCCAAAACGCAGTCATTTTTACATATTACTATCATCACCCCTTTGAAATTTGACCTTTTCCCTTTGCGACAACCAAAGAAACCCAATTCCATCAATTCCCTACGCATCTTCTCTCCCACTCTCCGTGTGTCCATACAGACAGACAAACGTTCCCCCCTGCACAACAAAAGCGCAGTGAAGTGTGCACAGCGAGAGAGAGTTTTATGAGCGACATAAAATCTGCTTGTGTGTTCTTCCGACTCCCCACGCTGGTTACTTTCTCTTTTATCTCTCCAGCTTATTTTTCGTTTTCCCCCCCAAAACAACAATGGTGTGTATCGCAAGTTTTACAAGGAAAGACACATTACCCGTCATTCCATCCCATATGCTGCCACCACCGCCGCCAGCACCACCACGGCTGCTACAAACATGCAGTAAATCCGCAGAGTCAAAACCTGCTCCGAACACATTGTATCGGTCGTCGCCTTCTTCTCTTCCACACGCGGCCTTCCTTTGGACCATTCCATTTTCTATTTTTTACACACTCTGCCACTACTTCTACTCCACTAACTTTACAACTCGAGAGAGAGAGAGAGAGAGAGAGAAAGGAGAAAAAGCTGTTGAAATTAACACACACCCATCCTTTCCGGTACTACGCGGTACGCTTAAAAAAGCAACAACATGGCTACTGCTGCTGATGTGAGTGGCACCATAACATCCAGCACGGAGTGGAAAAAATCATTATCTATTTTTTCCCAAACCATCATCGTCGTCATCACTTGGTGCCGGCTTCCGGTTTTTATACGCATACAGATCACTATATGTACACATACAGTCGGTTGTAAGGCACGCACTTCAATCATTTCATTTTTAACGAGCGCCTGGAAAACGGTACACCACGCCGGCAGTCCAAAAAATGCTATTTACTCGAGCAGCCAGGATGACGAAGCCCGAGTATTTCAATTTTTCTCCCTCCTCCCATGTTTCTTTTTCTGGACAAAAAGTCCACAGTACAATGCCCCGTCAGAATTAAAAATCAGGTCAATAAAAAATGGCGTTAGGACGACAACATTAAGCAAAGAGAGAGAGAGAGGGACCCGTGGACAACGACGGGCGCGTGCAGGGTTGCCGTAGAAATAATAATCCACTTTGCTTGTTTCCAACTCCGTCCTTTATTATTATTATTATTATCCCTATCAACGCTTTATTTGTTGGTCACAAGACGCTTTTATCCGCATGCCATTAGCATTAGCCCAGCTCAGCGCGGCTGCTGCTACATCCAGCGAAAGATAATGTTTTACAGTAATGAACATGATGGTATCAACAGTCGCAGCAACAGCAGCAGTAGTAGTATTAGTCGTAGTAATAGCAAAGAAGTTCTTAGTCCCAACAACAACCGTATCCAGAGGGAAACATAAAGCGGGCCCATTACCAGCGACAAATGTGTAGTCTGCAGTGGAGTTGTGCTGTGTGCGTTCCTTCCATTTTTATGGGTCAGTTTCTTTCAAAAAACGGCTGAAGGAAAAAAGAAAGGAAAAGTGGGCGACCCCACAAAAAGGGAAAACGCAAGCTTTGCCTGACTTGAAGAAAATTCTAGTTTAGCCGCGTCTTAAACTCTCTTTTGTGTCTGGATGGTGTACGGAAGTGTATGTTTCTCTCCATTTATTTCTTTTGGCAAGCACTCTGGATAATTCTACTACGCATCTTTTCAACATATGGTCAAGCTTATAAAATACGCTTTTAAAAGGGAAGAATGGTCATTATTTCTTCTTATCGGCGTGAGTGTGCCTCAGCTTGTTTCAGAGAGCGTGTTTGTGTGAGAGAGAAAAAATGTCGTCGAAAATTGAAACTTGGTTGCAGCAGCCAACAAAGAAAACATGACAGAGTGAGTGAACTTACAACATGTAACTAGTGCCCAGGCTTGTTTCAATTTTCTCGTGAAATGAACTGATTAAAAAATTCTATTCGAGTTGTGTAATGGAATAGGCTGCCAGTTATACGGACTATTTATTTGGTAAATTTAGTCAAGAGAGAGAGAAAATGATAAAATATCTGGACAGAGAAAGCTCGCGCAGTGGTGGGCACTAAACGCATATTTTTTCCTCAAATACTCAGAAATCGAGAAAAAAATGCTGCAAAATTTGATCAAGTGTGTCTTTTGAAGTTGCTCACAACTGACAACAGAATTCCAAAAAATGAATGTTTTTTTTTCAACGTGATCCGATATCAGAATTACAGCCTACTTTGCTGTCGTTCTCAGAGTTTCATCCTTTTATGTTCAGCTAGCAGCGAGGTAGAGAAAAAAATGTTTCTCTCTCTCTTTCACTTTTGTTTAAATCAGTTCGTAGCTTCGATTTCGACGAAGATGCTTGTTATTTTCAATGGAGGTAGCTCTTCAACTGAGAAAAATAGGCCATGCCAGTCCACTCCATTTAGTCAAAATTCCTCCCGTCTTCTTCTCTCCCGATTACCCACTCACAAAAGAAAAGGAACAAAGACGAGATATATTACAAAATCTGGTTGGCAACAGTTTTTGCTATTTTCCATTTCTTCGGACAATCAGTAGGTTCTTCAACGCTGAATAGCACACAACCAGTGAGATGAAAAAAGACTAGAGGCTGCATCAACGTTAAAAAATGGACCTTCAATTTAACTATTAATTTATTATGCCCTTGCTGTTGCTGATATATTTTCCAAGCTTTTACTCCCAAGACTAGGTACAATTTTATTATTATACCGAGTATCGTATACGGTAAACCTCAAAGTTACCACAATTAAAGACTCATGGACAGCAATCAGCCAATAAGAAAAAATAGTGTTTTGTGTGGAGCACAAATTTTAGTTTTTAAGGGTGTTGCATCTAATTATTCATAAAATATCATTCCACACAGCCATTCATTTTTCCCGGATAAATGTTGGAGGATGCAATTAACAATATACCCACCCACGCACGCGAGTCATTTATTTTTTCCGACGTTTTGTAACCGAATCCTACGACTGTAAGCTGATTGGAAACCTCAGTGCCACTCTCCTACAATTTACCTTTCGAAATCCCTGCCAGAAGCGGGAGATGAAATGGCCTTTAAAAAGAAACAACATTTTCTCCGCCATTCCTGCATTTTTTCTGTAGACTTTCTCCTTTTTCTCTCTCTCTCGCGAGCGCCACATTTTAATGCAATCTTTTTTATCTTGTATTTTGATCTAGAAACCTCTTCCATTATTGTCCATTTCGAGGATAACATCAAGTCTCTCTCTCTCAATCGTTTCGTTTTTTTATATTTTTTACACCTCTCTGCTGACGTCATCAAAAAGTCAGAAGTTTACACGGACGCTTCACTATATTTTTTCTCTTTATTTCCCTACACACTAAAAAGCACTTACTTTCTCCACATCAATTTTTTCCTGAAAGTACAAACGTTTTTGGTAGAATCCCTGCAACAAAAGCTTTCTTCACTGGCAAAAAATATAGATACTTACAAAAACAGTCTGGCTTTTTATGCTTGCTATCTTGCTTTCCTCAACCTCATCACTACTCACCTTGCAGGAAGGCTACATATATACTTCATAAAAAGAAAATTTGAATTTCTAGTAGAGTTTTGCAAACAAAAGTTTCATTTTTTCACCGGGGACAGATTGAAAAAAAGAATATTTGGTTATGCAAAAATAAGCGTTTCTCGCGATCCCGCAGTTTTTAAGAAAGTGACTTATTCGACTTTTAGCAGTTGTTTTGCCGTGACTATCAACCGATCGGAGCGTGTTACTAATACCACACTAGGGCAGAAGAATCAAAGGGAAGAACTTTTTTCAAGAGAAAGTACACAAATCTAATTTACATATAATACCCACAATGAATTCTCTTTTGCGGGGGCACAACACAATTCCGCCTCCCCTGTAAGTGCTTTTAGGGGCCTGAGGAGCAAAAAAAAAACGATTTTATCAAGGGGAAAATTGTAATGAAAAGTTAAAAGCAACAAGCTCCCTTGGTCTGCATAATTTATCAGCGACTGCTACCATTAGAGTAGTACAGCTCGCTGTGGCTTAGTCTCTGGCGGGGTGGAGGAAACGGTAAGGCTAAACGCTTTTTCAACTCTCTTGCTCCCTTCTTCCCTCTACTTATCTCTTGTTCAAAAACATCGTTTTTATCTGCAATCAAAAATGGGAAATAGTTTTTTGTTGCAATTTTACTGCTTGTTACACGAAAAAATGAGGAGAAAAATTTGGTAAAAGTTTATTTTATCGAAGAGCATGGAGGTTTTTGGAGGTTACTACATTCCTAATTCGAGCGAGAGAGATGGAGCGAGAGTTTGTATTCTTCATTGTACAAATTTAATAGAGCAAAGCTCTTTCAAATGAATGAGGTGTCCGGAAAGCTTATGTTCTTTTTTTGCTAGAAAAGCTGCTGCTTCTGGCGACGACGACGACAATGATGACGATGATTACGACAACACCGATCACAAGTTGGAACCCTACATAAGCTCACTGTAGGCAACACGGTGGTGGAGGTGGTGGTGGAACGTGGACTTTGAAAATGCTTTAGGGAAACGAAATTAATTATCAGCAGCGGTACGACCACAAAAAAACTTAAACTTTCTATTACTTTCTTTCCCCCACTACCCCCGTCCAGTTCTCTGGGCGATTTCATTAGCCCAATTGGATTCCCAGTTTGTGTGGTTTCTTCCAAAAAAAGCTCAATTCTACAGTTTGCTTGTTTTATGGTTTTCCATCACCTGAAAGTGTGGCTGGAATGGTGATGATGATAGAATGATGGTTTGATGATGAGATGTGAATCAGATTTTGCCGAAGGGGATAAATTCGGGAAATTTTCGTGTGAGCTACAAAAAGTGGTGGTGGAGGGAAAAGGACTTTGCTCATCCTTTCCCTTCATCTCTCATCACTACGATATTATTTGGAACAGACCGTTGTCGTTGTCCCTTTTCCATTTTATGATCTCCAAGCACACATTTTGAAGTGTGATGAAGGAAATAGAAAACTTGTGTGAGTAAGTAAGCGCGTAGAACAGAGCAAATTACTTAGCTTACGTCAGTTTCAAGTTGGAATTCAATAACACCAAAAAACTCGTCGCATTAAACAGGCAAAGGGCAGTCGACAAATTGAGAGAATTTTCCAGGAGGGAGAAAACTGCGTAGAATTTTGTCTCATTTATTAGTCGCCTTTTATACTCACTCATTCTCCATTAAACTTTTTGGAGAGAAAAAAACCTTTTTAAATAAATAATTCCAGGCGAGTAAAAGCTTTCGATTTCGTTAAATTGATTAGTTAATAACATTTGACTCGATTCGTCGCCAGATTTGGGGACAAAAGAGGGATGCTTCAAAAGAGCATAAAATTTTCTATATAGAAAGGGAGCGAGAGCGCTAATGAGATAAAGGCAAATCAGATTTCCGGTTACGGGAACGTGTAAATAAATTTTCCTGGGTACAATCCTATTCGTCAGGAGTTTCCTGTGCGTAGTATAGGCAGTTGAGAGATGAAAATGAGAGAAAAATATTTTTCAAATATGACCTACCCATCATCCCTTTCCTGGCACTGTTGCTACCGCTGCTACCGTTATGTGAGCTCTTTGAATCTCCCAAATTGTTCACTGCTCGCCTCGGATGCATTGACGGGGTAGATGCTCCATGATGACCGTACTGCTCCGTTCTGGCTCCATTAGCAGCACTGGCATAAATGGTGGAGGAATTGGGTTGATAATGAGGATGATGCTTGTCCACGCGGGATACAACACGACCACCGTTTCCTCCGTAGTCGACCCCGGTACTACCCACACTTCCACTGGGGGACAACACCGGACTTGCAACACGTCTTAAGGAGGAGGAGGACTCACTATTTCTGAGGTTACTAACCAGATGACCGTGTCTACAAGTTTGAAAAGATTAAAACACAAGAATTAGTAAGGGGTAAGAAAAGTGGTGCAGCTTTAATTCTATTCCCGCTAAAGATAATAGACAAAATGTCTAAATCTGTCCTTTGCAGAGAGGGGCTACAAAGACCTTTTACCCCTCCCACTTACTTGTGAACCCCTTTCCCTGAAACAATACGTGCAGGATCAACAAATCCCACAGGCAGGGTGGCAGATCGATTTTGGAGATGGGGATGTTGTTGGTGATGATGGTGAGGAAGCACAGAGGAAGGAGGTAGGTTGGAAACTTTGTTAAAGCCGGGACTACTACAAGCAACACCCCCACTTCCACCGCTGCTGTTGTTAGAAGGGGGGATGATGTTCAAATCAGAAGTATCAGCGGCAGCCGACTTTTTACCACTGCTTCTCGAACCCACCACACGGTAAATTATGTTGGGACCGGCAGTACCCCCTGCTACACTCGTCCCTCCCCTACCGCTTTGCGGGGAGTCTAACCTTCTTCCTCCTGAAGGGGGTTTAGACAAGCTGTTCAATCCTTTGTTAGTGGGGCCGAGGGTTCCACGCTGTTTTACGCGGAGGGATTTACAAAGCCCAACCAAGCAAACACACAGCCCCAGAGACAGAGAGGGAGACAGATACCGACAAAAACATCAAACAACGGGGAAGAAAGGGTTAATTAGTTAAGTAATTAATTAATTATCTACACCAATTTACCACACTAACACCACCACAGCTACAAAATATTTACACGGATTTACACACACAAGTCTACATATCTAACGAATTAACCGCGTCTCGTGCCAGACGAGCACGCCAAGATTTACAAATTTAATCGTGTTACGTGTGTCAATCGGAGGAAATACTTGCTTCGGTTTTTCTCAACCAAATTATACGCATTAATGCTACAAGGAAGGATAATTAGATTAGAGACGAGTGTTTGTTTTTACCTGCAGGCTTGCGTACGGACTAGAAACTTCAGAGTTTACTGAGGAGCTTGTCAAATCTGTGGGAATCTCATTTAAATCTGATATCCCGCTGGAGATTGAACTGGAGTCGTCAAAACTGTTAATTGTTCCGAAAGGGGAAGATATGAGGAAAGAAGAAAAAACACGTTCGGGAACGAGAGTTCCATTGGGAATTTTTTCACCGTATTTTTGTATGAGTACTATATTAAAGATTACTGCGAGCAGCGGCTAAATAGATTATTAACTTTTTTTCATTGGAAGCGGCAAAGCTAAATAATGTTGCTATTAAAATTTGTAAGGGCAATTAGAATTTTTACTACGCACTTTACCAATCAGCAAGAAGAAGCAAGCATGGAAATGAGAATGAAATGAAAAAAAATTGAAGATGACGGAGAATTAGAGAATATAGTACTAGCGGAGATAAACGAGTTTTACGGTAGACGAGTGCGCATGTTGCAGAAAAATATGAGGAGTTTTGAGGAGAAATTATATTTTTTTTAATTAAAAACTATTGCGTGGTCCCTTCCAAGTGAGTTTTAACATTAATTATCATACATTAACATTAAATACACAACAAGAACCTCTTCACCAGCATATGAACCCTAAAATCTTTCATAATTTTCTCCTGATGGCGTTTCATTGAAAAGGAGATAAAAAAATCGTCATAAAAATTTCTTTACATAATTTAATCTACCCGTAACCATTCCTTGTCCAAAAAAAAGATTTTCTTGAAAGGAAGGAAACCAGCGAAATAGAATTCCCCTACAAAGCAATTCTTAAGAACCCTTAACATTTTTTCTATGACTACCTCTCTCTTACAAAAAACATCTTATTGTCATTTTCTCAAGAAACTGGTCTGCTCTCGAGAAACATGGATACAAAGACCGGTTTTGTACTTTTTTCTCTTTTCTTCTCCACTCTTTTCTCTTGTTCTGCTTACTCATCGTCTTAAAATGAAAGAATCAGTGGGAATCAGAGAAAGAAAGAGAGTAATGCTGTCAACCACGACAGACTTCAAGTTTACCTTTTTCAAGGGGGAAATCCCCAACAAAACAGCCAGAATATTGGGCACATAGTATACGCACTTTTGTGGATTTTCATCTATGTGTGCGAGTGGTGGCGGTGACGATAGCCAAAACAAAATGGCTTGTTTTTTTTCTCTCGTCCGCTGCCACCCTCCTATTTTCACGTGTCTCCAAAGCTTTTGAAGAAAATGAAAAGAGAAACGCGAGAGCGACGAGCTGTTGTTTCCCCTTCTGTTTTCCTCCCACTTTCACAACCTTCCTATTCTACTACGAGCTTGTGTCTAGACAAGAAAAGATCAGAGAATCAAACAGATATTTTCTTTTGCCGCTGCTGTTGATAGTACTGCTGCAGTTGCAAGTTCAACCAACTGCATCCAATATTTTAACACAAAAATGGACTGGAACCAGGAAACTTGCAAGAGGAGGAAGAAAACGTCTTGTTGTTGGGTTTTCATCTTCCCCAAAATACTTACACGTTTACAAGAAAGGAACAGGATGGTAAAGCGAGGAGGAGAAGGAGGTTTTGGAAGTTTCTCAGGAAAAAGAAAGGAAGGAAGAGAGAGCCAGAGAGAGAGAGAGAGAGAAACAACGAGGGAGATTGTAATCAGGAATTATACATGTGGCGAGATTTATACATTTTATTCGTTTTGAGAAAATGGGATTGCGTTTTTTGGACGCCATCAAATCGAATCGAATGATGGCGATCAGAAAAACGGGAAAGTGGAGAGAGAAAGAGAAACTTAAATGTCTAGAGTTGCTGATCCATTTAGCGTTACCGTTCACTGGCCACAAAAAAACGGCACATTTTCATTGGAATTGACAATGGGATTTTTACAGGGCGTTATCATCATCTGAGGAGAGGTATTGCTTGTACCGAGCCTACTACTTCGCTTTCCTTTGGAGCGTCTACGAAAATTTAGAAGAAACGTAAGAGAATAAACATCAAAAGAGGAAGAGAGAGAGAGATGGTATCTCTGACGGAGAAAAAGAAACCGTTTCCCGGTTGAAGTAGCAATGACACGGACGTTTACCACGAACGGGCAATTCAATAAAGGATGTAAGAAGCGCTTTCCGTTGATATTTTTAACGACATGTACTTCTCATCATTTGTGTGTATCTTTCGTTTTTGTCGTTAGACGACGTTTTTTGGATTTCCACGGATAAAATGAAATAAATAAGCAAAAGAGAGAGAGAGAGACCTCTTTATCCTAATAAAAAGGGCAAGGAATCAATTTATTCCAAAAATAAAATATTTCCATTTCCCCGTCATATTTTCAAGCACACTCAGGCACAAACAGACAAGTTATGCAGCTTTGTTCTGATCACTCGAAATTTTTTATGTGGTTATAAGCAACGCTGGCGTTTTTTAACGCGGTTGGCGCTCATACCGAAGTGGATTTCTATATTTAGACTTTTAATTCACGACCAGCATGTTTGGGAGTATATAAGGGTGTGTTTTGCATGTTCGGCAGTATTCATACTAATTATTAAACTGAATTGCAAAAACTAAATTTCTTTTCGACAAACAGCATTAACGAAACACTCAATTTTTCGACAGGGTTCAGAGTTCAGAGTCCCCAAGGTCAGTCCCTTGGGATATTGTAAACCCCTGTAAAATATTATGCTGGTCGTGCATTTTTTTTAGTTTACTCAGACATTATTTTTCTCCTTTTCAACATTCAAACCGTTGTTGTCAGCAAATTTTTAGCAGGGAGCCCGCAAAAGCCCATTATTTGTGCAAAGCTCTTCTCTCTTCTTTCTCTCTTCCGCTCTCATCAAATTCCATTATCGCTATCATTAAGCATGCATCCCTATTCTCTCTCTCCCTCCGTATTCTATATGCACGTTCTCATCAGATTACAATATTTAGACAGAAGCCTTCCAACAAACAACACTCGAATGAGTGGCCTATTTGTCTGTTTTCTTCTCTCTCTCCTCCTCTCTCTCCCTAATCCTCTTCCTTTATTAAAGTAAAGTGGTTCGAGTGTCCTATTATTGCTTGCTTCCCTCAGCAAATACACCGCCGAAACCGACTGCCATCAGTATCCATGAGTATTTCCCTTTTTTGGTGGTCACAATACCCGCCAACTTTCAAGAAGAGGTAAGGGATACCTACGCCATGTAATTTTATTTTATCCACAGCTAACGAAATTTTATATCATCACTACAGACTCCCTTCTCACGTATGTATCTCTTTTTTTCTCTCTCTTTCTTCATCGTAAAGTCACCGATATCAGCATATTCGGTGTCCTCACTTTCGCAAAAACGAATGTAATTCTCTTTTGCCATGTTTTCCTTCCCTCATAATTTTCCTCTCCCTGTTTCGCTCCACAAATGAGTAGGCTAAAAATATAACCGTTATAAAACAACGAGTGTGTATTATGTTCCAGTAAAAAAAGATAAAAACATCTCACTATTCACGTTGGCACCACAAATGCCTCTCGCTCTCTCAGAGAAACTCATAGAATGTGTATTGACAGTCGTACGACGTAATAGTGTAACACGACCGGGGAGAAGAGGATGTCAGTAAAAGCCAGTCACGATTATCTAAATTAATTAGAAAACAGAGATGTGGTGTTGTTGCCACACGAACACCTTCTACCACCATTCCAGCAATATTATATCCAACTCGAGCGGGATATTGGCGAAATTTAATTTTTCAAATGAGATAGATATGCTCGCAGGAGAGTGGGAACATAAGAGGAAAATCTGGGAAAATGCTAGAAATTTTATACCTTTTTCATTACTAAACTAATTGGTTACATAAAGTTGGATGAGGTGGAGTTAGGATGACCTTTTAAAAAATTATTCCGGTTGTGACCAGATGAAAAGCACACGTCAACCTCTGCTGGTGTTATCCTCCAAGGTCCAAAGCAATATAGAGAAACGGGGGGAAAATACGGGCTCACCGTAGGGAACACTATATTGCACAACTTTTTGTAAGAATAATGAAATTACTGGGAGCGCTAAAGTGTCGCCGCGTGATACTCCTGGCGTGGCCACCTGAACGTCACTCGGGAACATGCCAAATACCTGCAAGCAGAGGCACACTAGTGTCGCTTGGCGGGTGACATGATGACATGACTGGAGCAGATTCCAGTTTGAACGGCTCTTGTGAGAACATACCTACAACAAGAGTGTGCTTCAACCAAACGCGCCATTCTTCCAGTAACGACACTGTTCTCACTTTGACAGCAAGAGAGGAGGAAAATATGCAGATTTAATGAGGCATATAGGTAGCCATCCACGTATTTACGCACACAAAACATCTCCGAGAAAAATAACAGCGAGGGAGAGAGAGAGAGACAAGAGGAGTGAGAAAGCGATGAAAATGCTCTCTCTCTCTCTCCACTTGTGCTTTATGGCTGTTTAGCTGCATAAATAAACAGCCCGATTTTCCTTTTTTCCCTACCCTCCCCCCTCTATGTTCTGTGCTACTTGCCATTAACAACACCTTTTCGTCTCTCTCTCTCTCCAGAGTCCCCATTTTTTCGTTTACTAAAACGAGAATATTTTTTTCGTCCTAGTTCTCCGCTTTTCCCTACTCATCATCCTCCAATCATTCAAGATCCCGACTTTTTGATGTCTTTGGTACTTAACAAGACGCGCGAGTCGGGAGTGAACAAGATCGTTAATTAGATGTGGACTCTAGCAAAACCTCATTATCGAGATTGGTATGTGTACTTGCATGTGTCGTGTGTGTGTGTGTGTGTGTACAAGATCCAAAACGGGAATACATTTTACTCGTCTAGAGTCGACATGACTATCATCATCACCCTCCCTCCCTCTCTCTCCACTTCTCTAATTTATTAGATTTTTTCTCTGCTTTGTCGCCGTTAGGCTAGTGGTTCTTTGATTTTATCTTGGGAAAGGAATTTTAGGTACAGTCACGATCACCAAGCCAAGTGTATTTTTTCCCAGCTTTCTCTCCCTCTCTTTACGTTTCAAGAAAAAAAGCAAATTTCCTGCGCTGATACAAACGGTAATGATGTCCTTAGTTTGGTTATTAATTTAACGATGGTTGATAATCAAAAAAAAATCATCTTCTATTTATCCCGATAAACAAAGCTTCTCGCGTAAAATCTCGCCGTCGAATAAGAAATGTGATTTGATTCTAAGATTTTTCCTAAGAAGACAGCATCAAACAGTCTTCGCCCACACACATCCAGCCTCTAATTATGCACCTTTGCTTTTCTCCCTAATTTTCCTAACTAGTAGAGCAGTAATCAACGCGTTTTAGCTTACGTGTATTTCCCCAGCCCAGTTACGAAGGACAACATCCCCGATTAAAAATTAACTTCCGGAGAAAAAAACTGCCTCTATTGCTCGTGCTCTCCTCTTGTTCTTGTTTCTTCGTACGAGCATACTTATATCTGATCATTTCCCCGTAAAATACAGCACGTAAAAATTGGCAGAAAAAAATGAGAACACTAAATTAATTCAACTTTCCTCGAGTGCTTCCCGTCGCGTCCAAAACTTTTTTTTCTTCATCCTTTTTTATACTAAGATAAACAAATTTACCTATAGACTAGCTAACCTCTTGATGCATACTCTGGCTTTCTTTTTCTACTCCTATTATTTTCCCGTCGTCCTTATCATCATTCGCCACACGAGAGAGAAGAGAAAGAAATCTACACCAGACTTGTTCCTTCCTCTTTATTTCCCGGCTGCCATACAGTTCCCATTATTATTAATAATACTGTCACCAACACAGGGGAAATACAGGAAAGTAGCGAAACAGTTTGATTAAATTTTGTGCCTACGGAGATATATTAATGTTATGTTTTTGAGAGAAAATAGACCACCAGGACGGGACTCTACTGGCCTAAAGGCGTACATATTTTTCCCCAGTTTCCCCCGTGGTGGAGAAAGCTGTTGAAGAAAACGGGGAGAGTGGCAGGGAGAGAAACAGACAAGAAGCTTTGTTGTCAGATGATATGTGCCAACGAAACGAAACGAGCCTTGCCCCCCACAACCTCCCCTCCCCTCCCCGTTTATACATTTACATTCTCGTTAACATGCAATTTCCAGGCTTTGAACATTCATCCTATTCCATCGCCAGCATTTTTTCTCTGACATGTTTGGGAATGCTGAAAATAAAGATGCTGCTGCTGTTGTTATGCTGCTTGGGGAAAACATTCTAGTGATACCAGCTTCTCTAGTATTCTGACTACTGATGCTACTACTACTACTAATACTGATGCTCGCGGCCAATAAGAGGAAAACATGACAAGAAGGAAGAAAAAAGTAGAACAACAGAAACACATGCACACATACATACAAAGATACATTCTTTTTTACTTTTTCTCTCTCGGCATTTTTATTGCCTTGACAGCTACCCAGAAAACAGCCAGCAGAAAAGAGAGAGAGAGACGACTTGTGTGTGCGTGTGTGTCCTTTTCTTTTTGCCTTTTTTTCTGATCCTTTCCACCACCCGTCGCAATTTGTTTTGCTAATCCACAAAACAACATTTATTTGGATGACAACACGAAAAACCCGACAAGTTAATAAATAAGAGCACCATGACACCACTACTACCACTATTACTACTGCTACAACTACACGACAACTTCATCTACATCTTCTCCTTTTCCCACCGCCTGTCTTGAATTTTTCATCTGTTGTCAAGTAAAATAGTAGAAACAATAATAATAATGGTAATAACAACAGTCATATCATCATGTCATCAAGTGTAAACAGACCGTGCAAGCACGAAAAGAGAATCAAGGAGAGTATTTCGAAACGTCAAGATATCTTGCTCTTTTCTTCTCCCCTGCCATTTATCATTCCCTGCCTTTTTTTTAGATATTTTTGAAATATCTTCTTTCTTTCTCTTTTTCATCCTGTTTGAGGCATGATGACTGACTTTCTCTTTGCCATTTGCCATTTACCGGGTCATACTTTTCTCTCTGCTGCTAACGATCTCTTTTGTTGTTGCTCTTGCCAGTATGCCTAGTTAAGAGGACAGCAGAAGAAAACTTAGGCTGGATATTGGGATATTTAGAGACTCGCTTTCCAACTGTCGTTGCACACCAACTGGGGTGCAGTTTTTTCCAGTTTTGACCGGTTAAAAGCATATTTTCTAACTCATTCTCTTTTTCTCCTTGTCAACTTATCGGTTTTACCGCTACCATCGTGTAGTGAATAACGTCAATTAAGCAAAGTATTATAAAAACGTATATGCCGTTTCAGCAAAAAAAACTTCCAAAAGAAATCGACTCGCTTCCTGTCAGAAGCAGAGAGAGAAGGCTTCATCACTGCCGGACGAGAGAAAAGTGGGTTGCCCTCAAAACGGACAGCCACAAGGACAGCAAATCTTCACAAGAGAAATAAAGTAGGATGTGAGAGGAAGGGAAAACAAGAAAAGAATAAAATAGATAATCAGATTATGACGATGATGATGATGATGGTGGTGGACATCGGATCATGAATGCTGCTCATCATCATCATCATCATCATGATCGCCGTCCTGACAAGATGACGACAATATTGGCATCCGCTCTACTGCAACCAAAGGGGTTGTTCAAAGAAACACGCCATAAATATTTAAACGCCTTCCCTACAATTATTCCTACTGTTGCTCTGCTTCGAGAGAAAAAGAGCTTTGATAATGGCGCCACAGCCGTCATTATTATGCTACCATTTGGTAAACCTTCTTGCGACTGACATTATTATTATTATTATTGTGTCGTCGTTTGTCGTTGCACTTTGCTTTCTACAACAACCACTATGACCGTATTTCCTGTAATTATGACCAGAGACAAAAACCTCATTCAATCCCGTGAAAAATAAACCCAAAAAGAGTTTTACATCCTTTACAACTTTAAATATCGCATATTTTTCTTACAATCACAAATTTAAAAAATACCCGACATTATTTTGAGAAATTGCGGTACACCTTCAATTTCCCNAAATTGCGGTACACCTTCAATTTCCCTGCTACGTGACATGTGGCCATTGTGTGGAGCACCTTTATTTCTTTCCAGCTTTCCCACCCGTATTATTCGTCAAGTTAAAAATAAAAACAAAAATTGTGTGCTGGTATGGTCGTTGTTGCTGTTAACCGTGTTGCTCCTCAAGTACGCGCTTTTCTCTACCACACTTCCATGCTTTCAGAAATGCTGATGCCACTGTCATGTCCAATTACTGGTCGTGTCCTTGAGATTGTCACTGTCCTCACATACCAATGCGACATGCATGGCAGTTAGCAAAAAATCTCTATAATGCTGCCCATTACCACAAGCCCCGGAATATTTCTGTTTTCGTGCCAATTCTACTATTGCAAATATTGTGGAGGTGAGTGACAACGGTGGAAAAATAGTTTTCGCGGTTTTTTGCTGGCTGTTTTTTTTCTACGGAATGCTAAAAGGCTTACCTACTTCCAATAAAAAGGAAGATGAAGATGATGATGCTGAGGATGATGCGAGGGAGATGGGGGGTTACTAAAGTATTGCGGATGACCGCCTCCATTCCCCTCACCAGGATTACCATTACTCCCTCGGCTACTGATAACTGCCGCTTGGCGCACCAGATAAGAACCCTGTGGTTGTTGTCGGTGCAAACGGGGTAACGTGTGTTGACTGCACTGACGGACAAGAACCGTCTCTCTAGTAGTAGTAGTAGCGCTGACGCTAGTACTCCGGCCCCTATTATTCTTTGCCTTGGGCAAAGTATACAAACCTGATTGTTTGTACATTTTTCGGAGGGTTCGATGATGACTCCTAGAGAAAAAGTGCGCGTGCGGGAGCGCTGATTACTCTCCGGGATTTTCTACCTACTTTGTAAAATCCCCGGTTTTTTCCTCTACGAAAAGTTTTGTGTAAACCGCGACTTTCTCCGGAGTGACAACGTGGCTGTCATTTTATACTTCGGCGGAAAACTTGAGATTTTTTAAAAAGAATTTCCCGAGTTTTCCCTCTTGCCTTTCTATTTTGTCTCTCCCGAGATCCTTCCAGTCACCCTGTCAATGATAAGCCGGAAGTGTGTTTTCTTTTGAATTTATTTTTTCCCCTTTTCTCTCCAATCCTGACACATGACAGAGTGAGTGCTTGTTTTTTAGCTGGCCGAAGTAAAAAAATGGGCCATTTCATTGCTGTTCTTTTTTCTTCTTAAAAATCGTACATGTATTTCTACCTAAACAGCCTGCAACACGGCATCACTCCGTCACAAACTGGGATAATGATGCCAAGACGTGCGCAAGTAGCACCATCCTTCCAACAAGACAGACTGACATGCACAAAAACACATACATTTATAATGACGGGGACGGGGCAAGAGAATACATTCCAAAACACGACCGCATGCTTTCTACTTGTGTAAGTTGTAGACGACAAGAGAAAATATAAACATGCACTACTTTCAGATTACAAATTACAAAAAACTACCACTCTCCAACTACAACTACAACAAGAGTCATTATCTTGCAACTAACACAACACTAATACATATATGTATATAATATATACACATATACATAAACAAATAGCCAGAAAATCTCTGATCAGCTTACCAGCAAGGCTGTCGCTCAAAGTGTCAGAACAACAAGACGGTTACACGCCGCTAATTACTTGTGTCTTTTTGGTTATCAATTTTATTTTTTCTGTTTCTCTGACGCTGTCACTGTATATGTAAGCATTCACCAAAAAAACGCCTGGGGAAAGTGTACCCTAGTAACGGTAAAGTTTCTGTTATGTCCACAGTCCGTGACATTCAACCGGCCATGCCACCACAGCTAACACTTCAAAAGCACACCAGTTTCACTTTCTTTTTTTGCTCGATTTTCCACTAGCCTACTGACAAATAAACAGCCATATAGGTAAGGTAGTCTTTGTCACCCTTTCCTCCAAAAAAATCAATATCATCCAATTGTCAGCGATACTTGCCAACGATAATTACTCTTATTCTCAACGACTTGCAAAAAAACGTTTCACTGCTGAGCTCCCGGAGGATTTTGTCTCTCTTTCAAACTAATTGTGTTTTAGTGCCGTGCAGGCACCTACTGCCACGCACCCATACACACCAACGCATACGCAGTTTAAAGAAATTACTTCACCGCCTCACAAGGCAACTCTCTCTACTTGCTCACAATTATAATAACTTGTTATGATAATGGTGATCAACTCTTTCTCTCGTTAACTTTCCTACTGTTTCCTACCCTTCTCCCTGGATAAAAATAATGAGCTGCTGATGTCGTTGTTGTTGTTTTAATTCTACTGACATTGCCTCTATATATTATCGGCGTGTGTGTTTCTGTGTAGTAGAGACCGAGCGTGGTGATAGTGGATGACTCAGTCCCGGGAAACTACTACTACCATGGCAGCCGTCAGAGAAATGAAAACTCGCGTACTTTGTTCGCGTTTGAATGTCCAACCCAACTGTCGTGAGTTGTGCTGGTGTAGTTCCTTTTCCAGAGGGAGCAAACAACTGACTGACTGCCAGTATCCCACGAAACCCGGATTTTTCTTTGCAGCAAGGCAGCAGCAGTAGAATATTTTGCTACTCGTGACGGTACAACAACGGGAGAAGCTACTATTGCTAGAGAAAATACGGGTGAGGGAGGAAGAAGAAGCAGCAGCAGTAGTAGTAGAACCACAGCACAGCACCCAAAAATGTTGGCTGTCTCCACATTTTCACGCTGCAGTATAAAAACAGCAACAGAGCAACATTGCCGTCTTTTCTTTCTCTTTACTTTACTTACACAGACAAGAGCCAAGGATAACAATACAAAAATCCCATTTTCTTCAGTCCCCAGCAGCAGGCCATTGAGAAGACAAAAATGTAAAGTGGAACCACCGGAAAAAGTGCGGAGAGAAAAAAAGAGAGAAAAAAACATCAGCCCAGCTGAAATAAATATCGTGTTCTTTTTTCGGTTGAATTTGTACCAAAACCATCTTCAACTTTTCTTGTCGCACTTTAAGCAAAAAAAAACTTTTTTATTTACAAAAAATGCGTACACATTCAAAGTTTGAAATGAAACCTGTTTATTTTTATGCTTCTTTTTGTTTTTTACTACACACCTCAAGGAAAGTGGCATCGGCAACTACAACTCATCTACTACGCATAATTTTTTTCGGCTTGTCTGCCTGCACAAGATAATATGTTTTGAAATATTGTTATCATTATTATCCTGGCCATGTACACAAGATATGTGCGACTGGGTAGAGAGAGAGAGAGAGAAAGAAAGAGAGGTCATTCCTCGGGAAATTTGGGATATACCCTTGCCCTCCCCCACTTTTTAAATTTTGTCCTTGTTCCAGACTCTGACATGCACGCTTCTTCTTTATACTCTTAACTTCTCTTTTTTCCCGTAACTGCTATCTTTGTAGTAGAACTATCATCGAGAAAAAGTTGAACGTTGAAAAGTACAACTTGTAGGACATAACAAGGCACTTTACGCAGTACTGCTGTGTTCACGCAGTTCACTCCATTTTTTTCTATAGGATGATCAGATGTGAGCTTTTACTCTTAAATACAAGTCATGACAATGGACACAGATATGCGGCAGTGGATGAGTGATACATTTTAGACAAAGATATAGGGAGAATGGTCGCTCATGGTAGGGGATTCGGAGAGAGAGAAAGAGAGACGGTGGTGGAAACACGGCAATGGCTGGTTTTTTGGAGGGTGGGAAAAGTTGCGTGTCCCTCGCCGAATTCTCCAGGATTTTGTCTTAGTCGCTGTACTATTACTACCCAGCATTTTCTTACCGCTCTCTTCTCTCCCTTCTCTCCGTTTTTTGCATCACACATTTTGATGTCGATACGACGACGACGACGACGCTGATGATGATGACGATTATTATTATTCTGGTATGAAAAGAAGGCAGCAAAATGGAGAAAACCCGGGTATTTATGGTAGCCATAGAAAAGGAATAGGATGAGGGTGCACCCACACACACCACCACTACCCGTTTTAGAGCAGCAGTGCGTGTGCAGCCTGTGTGCCCTGTCATCCGGGAAGGAGCATGATACTCTCCCAAGGAAATAGGATTTTTTCTCTCTTTCTCTCGATTAATCCGGGAATACAGTGTAAGATGTCTTGCCTCTCTGCTCTGCTCTACCTACCCCACTACTACAGCAAGTTAGAAATAAAGAAAAAGCGAACAAAAAATCCAGCAGCAGACAATGTCGATCGATTCATTACATTTTTTGGAGGGGTGGAGGGGTTACATATTATACCGTCTTCCCCCGTTTTATAGGGGCTCGTAAAAAATAAAAGGAAACAAAAACTGAGATTTTTTGGATGACTTTTTCAGTTTTAAAAGAGATATTACTCTGCTTACA
>JAHZNB010004541.1:0-14912 GCA_027744295.1 Callyntrura guangdongensis
GTAGTAGTAATTTTGGCGAGCACATGGTTTTTCTAGTCAAAACAATAGGCCGTACCTTAAATGTTGTACCCAGGCCGTACAATTACTAGCTACGGTACTGTTTCCAAGAAATGCTGTTTTGTAACGTTTGCAAGCCGATAGTCAAATTGTGTATGTAAAATGGAATACAGCTTTTGCTTAGCTTCTTATTGTAAACATTACGCTACTTAGTATTGCATTACAATTTGCAACTGCTCAGAAAAAGTTGAACTGCTGCTTCATATTCCTGTTCCATCATTGTCTACTCGGTTATTATTAAACTATTTGGGTTTTCTTGTGCATACTTCTTTATCATCTGCCAGTTCAAAATATATAAATTAACATGGGGAAAACCACTCTAACTCCATATTCAGTTTCCAAGATGTCTGGTGCAAAGAGAAGAAAAATTAAAATGATTCAAGCCGTGGAAGCTAAAAAGTTATCTAGTGTAGCTTCTCATTTCAAAAAGGTTCCTGAAAGGAACGTTGGTGTCAATGAAACTGAAAATGTTGATCCACGGTCAGAAGAAAGCACCAGTGTGAGAATTGACACGGATTCGGAATGTATAAATATAACTCTACGAAGGTTTGGTTCTATTATATCTGTGTTATGATTTTATAAGCATACATTCTAAAAAACGTTGCAATATTTTATTTTATTTAAAACAAAGACTACCAAAATTAAAATTTCACATGAGCAAATGGTCGCCTCATCATCCCAGATTCAGAAGTCAGAAGCTAATAACAGGTTGGAGTTCGACAGCAAACGTGGAGTCATCTCAAAATTTAGATCAATGTAACCTTCATTCAATCATACAACCCATTAATTTATTGGCTGATATTTACGACCCCAGTGCTTGGCCAAAACTGATATCTCCAGCGTTTAGACATGAAATATTTTGGATTTTGAAACAAAGATTTTCTGGAAACCTGACGCGTCCAACTTAGAAGTTCACCGATTTTGGATGAATTTTGTACAAGGAAAGAAGACAAACGGTAAAACGTTTATTCGCATATGGATGTAAGTGAAAACCGCCTCCTGCATGCCTTGTTGTCTTTTTGGAAAACTTGGTGCTGTAAGGTCTCCATGGTGCAAATACGGAGAAAACTTAACCGGAAATAAGGAATTTGACCATCCATCTCGTGGCATCAAACATCATGAAGGAAGCTTTAGTCACTTTGAAAACATACGAAACTGGAAAATTTACTTGAAAAACATAACAAACCCTTCATCATTAGCATCTTCTCTTTCCAGTCAGCTGGAACATTGAAATATGCATTGGCGCCAAGTTCTCAACGGAATTCATGAAACAGTTTTATTCCTTGCTGAAAACAACCTATGTTTTCAAGGTCACAGCCACAATATTGAAGATGATAATTGTGGAAACTCTTTAAATCTTATAAAGGTACCGGCAAAGTATTATGTCCCGTTTACAGAACATGTAGACCGTTTGAAAAAAAAAACTGTGAGCTACTTAAGTTCAGTAATTCAAAATGAGTTCATTGTGCTTTGTGGTGAAGAAATTCGAGGAAAAATTCTGCAACAAATCCGCAGCCGGAAGTATTTTGCAGTCATGTTTGATAACACTCCAGATGTTTATCGTACAGACCAACTTTCACAAATAATCAGGACAGTGGATTGCTCCAAAGTAAGCTGCTGCATCATTGAAAATTTCATTGACTTTATTCCAACTAGTTAAAAAACCGGAGGCGGATTATCAGATTTAAATTTCAAAAAATTGGAGCAAGATGGTTTAAAATTGGAAAATCTTAAAGGTCAGGGGAGTGACAATGGAAGCAATATAACGAGGACTTACAATGGCGTTCAGGCAAAAGTTCATTACCTGTGCAGCTCATTCACTAAACTGGGTTGGGTTAAATGCAGCTGAAAAGATTTTAAGAGTTTTACTTGGTGAAATTCAGAATGTGTACAACTTTTTCTCGGCATCAGCGTCTCGGTTGAGCCTCTTAAAACCCAAGTCTGGGATCACACTAATAAGTCAGTCAGCCACCCGTTTGTCTTTAAAAGCCACTGCAGTGAACACTCTTTGGGAACACTATCTGGATATTGTAGAAGTTCTTTCAGAGATTGCATCATCAGACGAATTTAATTCCGACTCCATGGCTGCGGCAGATAATGATTTAAAAAATGTAATGACGTTTCGTTTTCTGTTGTGATTGGACATATAGAGCCAAGTACTGTTTCAGATTAATATTTGTAACAATAACTTACAAAAACAGGATGTAGAAATATGCTACGCAGAAAAAAAACTTGGAGTGCTTTGCGAGTGCCTAGAAAATTTTAAGAAAACTGGATTTGCTAAGTGCCTGGAATCAGCAGCAGTTAAAGCAGTAGAAGCTGGCGTGAATCCAGACAGCGACTTTGAGAACGTTTGAAAAGGAAGAGGGGTAAATTCAATATTTTATACGGTTGAAAAAGTCGCGATGACAAAAACTCAGAGCAACCTTGCACGGTTTAAAACTGAGGTTTTTAATGCATTATTAGAGAAACAACTGCAGGAAATGAAGAAAAGATTTCAACAGAAACGGGAAATCGTCGGCGATTCAAACTTGTCATGGGGAAAAGGATTGAATTCCACAAGTGAAGAAATTGAAGCTTCTGGTCAGAAGCTTTCAGCAAAATACCCGAATGACTAAAGCTCATCAAGTTTTGCTAATGAAATGAAATCTCTTGAAATAACTGTAAGAAGCTTCGCCAGCAATGCCGCTGGGGGAAGTGGCAGTACAGAAAATATGACACTATTGGATGTTTTGAATGAATTGTCGAATAATGACTTAGCCGAATCTTTCCAAAACGTCAAAATATCACTTAATTTTTTTAGCGCTTTCTGTTTCCTTTGCTTCGAATAAACGTTCATTTTCAAAACTGAAGCTCATTAAAACCTACTTGCGATCAAACATAAGTGACGAGAGACTCAATGGACTTGCCATCATTCCCATCGAACGAAAAATTTCAATGAGAACGGACTTTGATGCGGTTATTAAAAAGTTTGTCGCTCAGATAATCGTAGAATAGGTCAAATTTGTCAGTAAAATACTAATTACTAGCAAACGTTCTAATTGACAATTGAGAAATAACGTGGAAATATGTGATTTTTATCTATTCGAACACCAATTATTTTGTATTTGTAACCAAAATATTTAAAGAATAAATCAAATTTGTTTAGAAAGTACCATAGAATGATAAGTGCAAGTTAGTACTTTTATTTAACATTTATTTATGATGATGTTTATGAAATGAAAACTAAAATTGTATCGTCTTTTATTTATTTAACGGATAGGGGGGCGTCTAAGAGAAGTTTTCCGCCAGGGCGCTAAAGGGTCACGTTTAGCTACTGTGTAAATGACTTAAAAATTCATGGACAAACGAGATTTCAAAGTAGAGACCGACTTCGTAAGATTTGCATATTTTATATAGTTGCTGGGATTGCTATGGGATTCCGGATGTGGACGGTTCATATAAAAAGAAACATTTTAAGCCACACTTAATTTTGCATATTTTGCCTCCTTATTACATATTTACATACACCTATGCATGTTTCGATACAAATCCTGCATATTTCATGCAAATCCAAAAAATGACGGTATGAGGTCGTATTTTTAGCTGACAAGTCTATCTAAACTGTAGATACTGCTTTCTCCAAATCATTTGATAAAGTAGTAAGTTAAAGCAGAACACTACTGCCTGTTTCAATGAGGTCGCATTTTTAGCTGCTATCTATAGATACTGCTTTGTCCAAGTCATTTGATAAAGTAGTAAATTAAGCAGCACACTACCGCCTGTTTCAGTTTTAGATGGTCCCTCGAGCAACAAACATGAATGAGCCCGTGGAATCAGTTTTTATTTAATCTTTCATGCCAGTTATTACCGGAAGTATGTCTACCAACTAAGAGTCAGCGCTAGAGGATGTTTCGATGCCAGTACTTGATCGGGTGTCCATGGAAGGAGAATCGCAGAAGGAAGGTAGCAACCGCGGACATGTGGAATCCATCATGGGGAGGATCCAACAGAGTATCGCTGAAGAGATGAAGACATGCACAAGTTCTGGCTAACCACTTCTGGAGTCGGTGGCTAAAGGAATACCTGCCGAGTCTTCAAGTGGAACAACGACACGCCTGACGTCAAAGTTGGAGAACTAGTGTTCGTAGCAGATTCCAACGAGCAACGGAATCAGTGGACCAAAGGAGTCGTGCATGCAGTATTCCCAGGGAAGGACAAACGAGTACGTGTTGTAGATGTACGTACCGCTGGAGGCAAGACCAGTGGCCAAATTGTTAAGGATTCAAGACTTGAAAGTCGACAGTGATTCTGTTTAGAATCACTGGGAGGGGAATGTTGTGGCGTTAGTGGTGAAGTTTATATTGTATAATGTATTGTATAGTATTTCGTTTGTGTATGTGGTAAATGCCTTGCTAGACGCAACGAAATAATGCGTTTTTAATATATATTTTTGAATTAGTTCCGGTTCATCTCTTAAGCTAAAAATTAGCATGGAGACTAGTTGTAAGTTACAGAACGCTTGTAAATCGGAAAAAGATTATTGTAACCTCTCGCAAAGACTTTTCAATGTGCTTTTGTGTCAGTGGTTGATACCGACACGGAATAAGTTATTAGTTAGTCGTTTTTTAGTTGTCAGGATAATTGTCTAAGGTAGCAATAAGTTCTAGTTCTATTCGGTGCTGTTAATTATTTAATAAAAACGATTAATTATTGTATTTAAATTAATCTCTCTGAGCTTAACTGCTATGTTGTGTTATTCCGTAATTTTTTAGTAACTTCTGTGATTTGTGTAATAACTAGCATTTTAAGAAACTGAGCTCAATTGGAAACATCGTCATCATTATAACAGGGGTCTTAATATAAACTTTAGCCGTTTTGGATGAAAGTTGGCACACATGTATACTAAAGCACTGGTTTCTGTATAGTAAACTTTTTATTTAATTTTAGTAAGATCTACCCCTACTCATCACTAGGTAAAAATTATTTTAGGCTACGTATAACAATTACTACGTTACTTCTGACAATTCTTTATTCCTGTTGAATTTCAAATAATTTTGAATAATGACAATGATCCCTTAAATGACCCCCTGGGAGCTGAAAAATTTACTTGAGGTATACCATAAAGACACCATTGTCTTAATATACATGTGTACCAACTTTCCGCCAAAATGGCTAAAGTTTATATTAAGACCCCCAAATGACCCCTTGGGAGTCATCCAAGTTCACATAAAATATATCATGGAGATAACATTGCCCTGTGGTGTATTATAGATTGCTTTGGGCTCGTGTCCAAATTTGTGCAGTAGGGGTAATTTCTGCTGTGGGGATATGTAAATGTTTGTTTGAGTATGTAATTCTGAGACGATGCTTAATGGTTGCTTACAATTTAAAAACAAAGCGTGGCAATTTCCACCGCTATATAGCGGTGTATATCCAACAGGCTTCCTATGACAGTAACTTATGTTTTCGATACACTTTCTTAGGTGTAATCTCGTGTACGTTAATTCCTTTTATGTTCTCCTTATGTGACCCAAAACTTGTGTCGTTGGGATAACGTAACGTTGGCGTGAATTATTTTAACAAACAATTATTGATTGTGTTTTAATAATTATGAGGGGGTCGGACTTTATTAAGATATTTACACAAGACCAAGAATAACATAATGTAAGAATCTCGTAACACCCACTCATCCCCCTTTTTAAGAAACCCCCCTACAGGTTTAAATGCTGCACAGGTTTAACCACTCGTCCCGAGCGTGTGTTAAAGGGTTGTGGAAAATGATCTTCGGCGTCGGAGTCGGATCCGTAGTTGGTATTTCTTGATTTGCCGAATCCTCATAATCGGTCCCTTGAGCCACATTCGAATCCCCTTTTTGGTAAGCCCGAGTCAAGTGAAAACTGTTCCTTCTAAGTTCCCCCATTGGCGTTTCGATTATATAGAAGCGGGGAGAATCTGCTTTATTCAGAACTCCCACAGCCACACCATGTCACTAAGAAGTAATTCGGACTTGTCAAAATCTCAATAATGATTCTCAAAGTTTAACTTTTGTTTCATTCTTCGTTGCTTCTCTTTCCCTTTCAAGTCTTGGGTATCGATCTGGTTACGACCGTAACGGCCCGAAGCCATATGTACCGTGGAACGGATAACTTGATGACTTGGAGAAAGCTGATGAGATAACTGACGCGAACTGTCGTCCGTTGTCACTTAAAACTGTCCCTGTAATCCCATGGCGTGCAAATATCCATTTACAGTGTGTAATAACAGCCTCTGCCGTTGTGCTTGAAAGCAGAGCCACTTAAAAATATCTGGACTAGTAGTCCGAAACAAGAAGGTACTTCTTGTTGTTACATTCAAAGAAATTCATACCCAATTTTTGCCATAGGCGTGTGGGAAATTCCGTTGGCATTAATGTTTCTCTCGTGCTTCTTGCTTATCTTATTCTTGCTTATAATGCACTTAGTGCAGCTTGAAATCATTTTCGCAATCTCCTTTGACATACCAAGCCACCAGCTTGATTCCCTTGCTCGGGCGCGACATTTTTTGACACTTTCGTGTCCCGTATGCAGTCTTCCTAAGATGTCTAAATACCGCTGGTACTATAATTCGACATCCTCGCATAAGAACACCATCCTAAACAGCAATGTCCTCCTTCACTAAGAAGTGCGGTTCATACTGAGGTTCCAGATTCGTTTTTTCTGGCCAAGCATGATAAGAAAAATCCATAATTTTGGCCATCAGTGGTTCTTGTTGCTGCTCCCTCCATATTTCTTCCAGCTTAGAGTCCGATGCCGGCAATTGTGCAATAACGAAATTTACGTGAGCTGATGTGCCTTCCCCCAACCCACCACTGATCAACGGCAACGAAATTTAGAGGCTGCCTGCTGAGAGCGTCTGCAGCTATTAGGTCTTCACCAGGTGTATAAAAATTGTTGTAGCCGTTGCGCATCATCCTCATTTGAAACCTCTGCAAACGCGGCATGCGGTCGTCAATGTTTTTTGTGGTGAAAATAGGCACAAGAGGTTTGTGATACGTCTCCAAATAAAATCTCATGCCTGTAATAAAGTCTTTTAAACTTCCACAGGCCCGTGTGGAACCGTACTGTCATCCTGTTTTTCCTGATGACTGAGCCAAGACCGTAAGAGGAGCTTTCAGCTGAAATGTAAGTTTCCTTGTTGCCGTCATAAACGGCAAGCACTGGTTCACTAGTTAAGATTTTTTAATCCTATTAAAAGCCACAGTTTGTGTCGAATCCCATTAAGATACTGACTGCTTGCAAAGAAGGATATTTTAAGGCTCCAGAATATCAGACAAACGTGGGGTGAAAATTGCAAGATAATTTACTAATCCCGTTAAAACTCGACCGTCATGTACAGATTTTGGAGCTTGCATGTGAATTATTGCGTCAATTCTGTCCATGTCAGAACGTATGCCAGTTTGATCCAAAAAGTGCCTAAGAAACTTGATTGTTTCCTGTCCGTATTGAAATTTTGCTTCCCTTACCGTCACCACGGATTGCCGTAAAGTCTGCAGTTCAAGATGAAGTCGACGGTGGTGTTCTTCCATTGTTGTTCCTTATATCAGAATATCGTCCATTTGGCAGATAACTCTATCTATACCTTGAAGTATCTGAGACATTCGTTTTTGATAATGTTCAGGAGCCGACGTGATACCAAAGGGAAGTCGGTTGTAGCAATACCGATTAAACGGCGTGATTAAAGTTGTTAGATATTTTGATGTCTCGGTTAATAGAATTTGCCAGAACCAGCTGTTGGCGTCCAATTTGCTGAAATATTTCGCACCTGCCAGTTGGCAAAGTGTATGCTCTACAGATGACATCGGATGTCGCTGCCGTTTTATAAATTTATTTAGGCGAGTTAAATCAACACAAATACGTAATTCCCCGTTTTTCTTCACAGTATCGTCGTGTCTTCGCAGTATACACTACCGGAGCGCACCAATTCGTTGGTGTGTCCACCGGTTCCGAAACTTCGAGAAGAACCATCTCATTAAGCTGCTTTTTGAGTTTATTCATTAATGGTATTGGAACTCGCCGAGGTGTTTGCAAGGCAAATTGCTGGGCATTTTCTACCAAACTGTATATCTTATGTTGCCGCAATCGTTCCTAAACCCTGAAAAAGTTTAGGATAATCCATTTTTGGAATGACTCCCGTCCTTCCTCAGACATTGTTTATTCTTTTGACGAAACGTAAATCTTCAGAAGCTGAAACTCCTAGCAGTGGTCTTTCTAGATTTTCGACAACGTATTTACGTAGGTTCATTCTTAAACGTATTTAGGTACTTTAACTTCCCGTAAAATTTATTCCTTATTTTTAAGTCGTAATTTGTTGGGACCACTAAAAAGCTGGTTAGTTGAGTGAAGTGTGACTTGTGTAAATTTCGTTTTAAAAATCTCGTATGGAATTACCGTAACATCTGCTCCAGTATCCAACTTCCAGTTTACTTTGACCCCGTTCAGTTCTACTGATGNTTCGTTTTAAAAATCTCGTATGGAATTACCGTAACATCTGCTCCAGTATCCAACTTCCAGTTTACTTTGACCCCGTTCAGTTCTACTGATGCCGTCCACCTCTCCGATCGGGTGTGCTTCTCAGTAGAATGTTTGACCGTAAAAATTGAACCAAAGAGTTTGCGTCTTTCCTTTGGGGATACGCTGTCATTGTCGTCGTCGTCACTAACTACAATTTGTTTAATTGTTCTAGAGCTCATACAAGCACGTGCAAAGTGACCGTTTTTGCTGCACTTATTGCAAGTTTGAACCTTAGCTGCACAGTCGTCTCGGTTGTGCTTTTTAACACCCGCACGCCATCTGCACTTCGACGTCAGACGTTTGCCTTTAGGGTGTAGAGAAGGACTTCGGCTTCAACTTCTGCATCTTTGTATCATAACGGGATATTCGTTCGATTCGCTTGTCTTTCGCTTTCTTATACAGGTCATGTACTTGGCGTTTAACAGACTCACTCTGACGTGACAATTGTACTGCTTTATTCAAAGTAAAAAAGTTGTCTATTTGTAGTTTTTCCGGCAGTTTGCGGTCTCGTACCCCTACCACGATTCTATCCCGAATCATTTCATCATGCAATGTCTGATATATACAGTGCTCGGCTAATGAATACAGTGCTGTTATAAACTCGTCGACTGTTTCACTTTCTCGTTGTTCCCTGGAGTTGAGTTTTGCCCGTTCGTATATATCGTTGCGACGAATTATAAAACGATTTTCGAATCTGGTAGTTACAGTGTTAACCTTTTTCAAATCTGCTGCAGAAAGTCTAAATGAGAGAAGGATGTCTTCAGCCTGGTAGCTCATTAGATATATTAGCGTTGACATGTTCCTCTTCTGTCTTTAATCCCAATTCTTATGCTGACATGAACTTTTCGAATCTTCTCCTCCATTTTGGCCATTCCGATGGATTTGAAAACGCAAATGGTTCTGTTCATTGAACCTGGAATTGACTTACGGCAACTGGTGCTGTAGCAATGGTAACTTTCGGTTTCAAACAATCACTGAATATTTGTTATTCCAATATTATCCCCCCGCTGCCACCATGTGTCGTTAGGATAATTTAACGTTCTCGTAAATTACTCTAACGAACAATTATTGATTGTTTTTTAATAATTATAACGGGATCAGACTTTATTCAAATATTTACACAAGACCAAGAATAGCATAATGTAAAAATCACATAAGTCCCAGTCAGACACAATCTGATTGCAATGAAATGCGTCTGCTGTAATATGTAACCGCGTGAAGCAATACTTGAAAACCCCGCTATCTCGTAACACCCACACAAAAATATTAAATATACATAGTAAGAGAAAATATTAATTTAGAAATTGGAAATCATAAAAGTAGTGAGACTATCTAGCATTTTCATACAAACCGGCCAAACCAAACTTTTTTTCCTTCCAACAATCCCTTTATTTAACGCTTTGCATTTCAAGTTAGCCATTTTGTAAACTTTTTTTGCCTTTTAAATCAGTGACATATTAACCAACTTCAGTATTTTACACTTCACTGTCGGCAAAAATTACTGAAAAATTTAGCGTCCGAAGTTTAGTTGGAAAACGTGATTGCATTTTCGGTATAATTGTAAATTGGGTTTTGGCAGTGTCGTCAAAACCAATGTATGTTTGGTATACGTGTTTTATATTAGTTCAATAGCTTTTAGCTTGTGAAAAATGATTACAATCCGCGCTCAAACTATTTGGCTGATGTGTTTCTTCGTAGTATGCAAACAAAGAGTTTTTGCAAAATTCCAGCCGTCGACAGCAGTCTCCAGTAAATTTCAAGAAATACCTCAGCTCAGATGCTTGTTATTATGCATGTAGGTAGAGACCATACGCAAATGCGTGATGTAATGTATTGTACGGTAATTGATGTACGGATATAGGATAGATTGATTTACTGATTGCTCGACAGTTGCTGCCAAGACTCCGCAAAGAACGGATTAGAACAACGAATAAAGAGAGTAGATAATAATATAAATATACGAGAATACATTTACTACTGGTGGAGACTGGCTCGTTCTCTTTCGTTTTTTAAAAAATTTCTTTGTAAACGCTACCTCTGCAACGCACAGATTCCATTGATTTTTTTTTTTTTGTTGTGCAAGTGGCAGTTATTAAAAAGACAGTAATAACTGTGACGGCAGCAACTCCAGTTAAATCACAGTTATTTCAGAAATACGATTTTTAAAGTATTTCTCACGTAGACAGCTAATAGAAATTAAGTGGTGATACACGTCTACCACGGGCAGAAAACAGTAAAAACGTGAAAAGCCACCTTTCATATGAAAACACATCACACTTAACTTTAGGTAGGGTTTTTAATTATTCAATAATATAAATACTAAATTACAAATTTAAAACTCTAACTACTGTACGCCATAGATAAGTCCACATATATAAGAACACTTACTGCATAGATATAGGTAACTCAGTTAGCCGGAGGTTAGAAAATTGACATTCGTGCTTAAGTCACGCAACTACATAAAGTGAATATCCATACAACGATAAGCAGTCGAAAATGTCAGATCCGCCACAACACATAGGGCTACTTACAAGGAATACTGTGTAACAGTTCCTTCGTAATTTCATATTATGGGGAGGAAGTAGAAACATTTCACAGCAACGAATGAAATTCCAGCTTCCGCTTTGTTTTGCAAACGTCGATGCCACTAGTTTGTTCTCTACAAACATGAACCTCGTAATCGATGAGAACGTGAGTTTTGAACAACTAACTTTAAGGTGTATGACAAAGGCACCGTTCACTTTTGAAACAGTATAGACACAACGGCAGCTGGTAGCCGAAAAACAAAATGGTTTAGAAACAACCTCGTCTTATATTCATCGGCTATCGTATTCTGCTGGCCATTAGATAAAAAATGTGTCTGAGGAGGCATAGGTCGACGTCATTTTGTCCAACATGAACACATGTTGTAGAATACACAATACGAGAAATACGCACAAACGCCGATATCGTTCGGTACGAAGGAAGTTGGCTCTACTATTTATGGGTTTACTTGGTTTGGTCGAGTTCCGTTAAAAGCTGTATTCAAAATGAAAGCCACGCACTCGTCCGGTATTTTGGGCTATCATCAGGTTTACACAAGAAAGCTATACGAATCGGCTTAAATGCTACTTGACTTCTTGGTGAAAGGTCGGATTTTTCAAGCAGCCAATTTATACGGAAGAATTAAAGTTATATTTTTTATTTTACATATTGGAATTATTCCCGCTGAAGTGGTATACGCTTCCAAAATATTCACGATGCATTTGCAAAGGGAATTTGGCGGTCAGCAACGTCAGAATTTATCAGAATACACTTGTAAACTTGGAGCACGTGTCTGCATAACGTTATTATTGTCAAAGCTATCATCTTTCTGGGTAAAAATTTATAACATTTGGAAATGCAAACTGTTGCTTTCGCTATCTACGGTAACCTTTTGTCGGGAATGAATTTTTCTCTCGCTTTTGAAGAAAAAAACGGGCATAGTTTTTTGACACTGAAACTAACAAACCAAGGACATATTTTCTTTTGGTATAAAACAGTCAATCTAATCAATCACAATGCAACTCAAACGGGTGTACAACTCATTAACAGAAATTCACCTAGTGGAATACTGTTGGAAATCGTTTCCCCTCATCACGCGTGTTCGTTAACATGCCGTACGAATGAGACTATATCAATGTATAATATTTTAATATTTTCAATACAAATAAAACTATTGGATGCTTCTGTGTACTAATGATTATAGTTTAATCATGAGAATAAATTAGCTTAGAAATGGTCTCTAATTGTGATTGTGTGTGAGTAATTTTGCTAATTTAGGTACAAAGGGCAAAAGGCACAAATATAATAAAGGCCCGATTCCTTTTCTAGTTTAAACATAAATAAATAAAATGACAACTGTGAAAAAGTCCAGTAGTCAGTTGCAACAGGTGCTTATGTCAAACTATGAAATGAAGTGACAACAATGACAGTACATATCATTTCAGGGGAGAATTTTATAACAAGGTATGTTCAAATTCTCAAGGTAATTAGTCATATTTGTAGGCCACTACAAATTTGAAAAAGTGTTTTGTCACTTTGCCAATTCATCTTTAATTTATACAAAATTTCTGTAGTCGGTAAGAAGGGCAAGTGACAAACTATGCAAATGGCAATGTGGGCAAGCGTTTTTAGGCCATTCAAAGGTGGAAAGTGAAAACTTCGTCGATGCAAAGGTGGCAAGTGAAAGCAACGTCGATGCAATGGTGGCAAGTCAGTACAGTAGACATTAGCAGCAACAGAAGCTACTGGCAAGTTACAAATCTGAAAATCAAGAAACCCCATGATAAAATAATCCAACGAGATGAGTGTAAAACTCATAAATGTAAGTTCCGTAAGTACTGTCGTCGATACTGTGCAAGTGAACATGCAAATGTAAATGCAAGTGACCTGGTGACCACCATATTCCCGGTCAGAACTGACATCTGGGATTAAAATTCAGTTTGTCCCAATTACAACACCGCCGTACATGACTGCGAATCGTATATTTCTTAGGCACGAAGTTTATCTCGATTCATCCCAAACATAACATGGGTAAATTATCTCATTATTATGTATTAGGATTATTGTTACAGAGTTTATAAGTATAATATTGTAGCAAAAGCTACTCCGCCGTGCCTGGTTCCGACAGGTATGATGACGCAATTCCAGCCAAGCGTGCGAACATTACACACACATTCCTAATTCACGTGACTGCCGGTGTTTTCATTTACTTTTTATTTTAATTTTACTCGTACCCGTCCACTCAGCTCGACATTATTACATAAATGTAAATGATATTACTCGACTCCTTACTCGTCCCCCGTATTTCTTAATACGTAGTGTAATCCTTATGTGTCCGATTAGTATATAAACCTGTAATCTCCCCTTGTATAGTCCGTTGAGATCTTTCGTGTGTTGTGTACCCTAATAAAATCTCACCTCTAAGAAAACACCATAAGGTCCTTCTCTTTTGTAGTTCATCGCCCCCATACATTTATTAACCGGCGTTATCCATAAAAGAACCCGAAGTCCTACAATATGTACTGTAAATTGGTGACGAAAATATATCAAGTCTGTTGTGTTAGCAATATGATATAATTATTATTATTTAATTATTATCATTGAGATTTTCAGAATTGTAACTTGCCAATGTTGTATATCTTGATTTTGACTTGCCAATATTGCATGTCTTCAGTGTTGACTTGCCACTATTGTATCACTTCATTTTTGACTTGCCACCTTTGCATCGACGAAGTTTTCACTTGCCACCTTTGCATCGACGTAGTTTTCACTTGCCACCTTTGCATGGCCTAAAAACGCTTGCCAACAATTCTACTTGCATAGGTTGTCACTTGCCATTCTAACCTACAACAGAAAATTTCAATCCAACCATAAAAACAACTTCTCAATTAGCATGTGTTGCCATCGTAATTTTTCTGATCACTTGCATGTATGTTTTCTACATTTCTGTATGCAGTACAATAAAAAGTGTTAATATTGTTTAAGTACCCCAACCCTTGATGCATAAAAAAATCGATTCACGACTTTAAAAAATTCTAGGGGCAATGTTCTGGCTTGAAGAAAAATGCTTACGATTGTATTTCCACACCACTTCATTGCCAATATGCGTTTTACGAACTTACTGTAATTATTCATCACGCTCTGAAACATTTGATTTGAGCAGTGCCATTTTTTGCCTAGTCACTTAAATGTCCCGTAAACATGGCTCACTATCCACCAAAGTTCGCATAATGTAGTTCTCACGTTCACCAATACGATGTAACGACTTTCTGTTCAGGAAAACAGACCACAGGCGATAAGATATATTATAACTACAATAATAATACGCACAGTTAATATTACAATTAATACAGCTAACAGGAAAAATCCCTATTTACAATACGAATAGTTAAACCGACAAGAATACATACTGTACACAACAACCAAGAAAACAAACAACTAACCATATTTCGCAAAATGCCTGTACAGGCAGACACAAAACAAATATTTATTAAAAACGCTGAAAATAAACAAACCTACTGCATTCAGATTTTGAATGCACGTAACCATGACACGATTTGACAGTAATGGTTATCAGTATCACATCTGCCTAACACGCAGAAGGTGAAAGGTTGGAGACCTGGTGCGAACAGTCTAACATTTTGCACCTTTTGGTTGCCAGGCGATTTAGAGTTAAATGCTAACTATTGCAATAGACTCAGACTCTACCAAAATGCAAGTTAGTTTTCATGTTTGAGATTCTGCTGCTCTGTGTGTATAGCGCAGCCAGACCGAACTAGCTGGCTGCCAGAACTAGTTTAG
>JAHZNB010004542.1:0-13443 GCA_027744295.1 Callyntrura guangdongensis
GCAAGTAAGGGTAAAGTAGATTTAAAGCTTGCCAAGAATGAAACTGTTCCACTCCTAACAGTTGTTCAGCTACAGAATCTGTGTCGTCGCTTGAAATAATACGTTGCTTGACACGATCAATACCAATTTGCAAGTATGAATTGTATAAATGTACGACAGATGTTTCGTTAACCTCGACGTCAATGAGATGAATCGATTGTGTAGCATATATTTGGGCATGTTTTGAGTAAACTTCTGCTAAAAGTCTGCACTGCAGTGGGATTCCAGTAATTTCCACACCTTCATCTGTCATGTGTTTGCTCCATTAATTAAGACAGTAACTCGTAAGCTCGGCAAATTTCGTCTCATCACAGGTTAAGTCCTGGTTCATCCAGAAGTTAGTCAAAAATTGAATTTTATTTTCATGTGTGAAAGGGACAATGTCGTATGGGATGACTCCGAGAGCATCTTCCAATTCGTGTCGCATATGAGTTCTGGCCGTAACATGTATGCGTATCCATTTCCCTGCTTTTTTAAAGTATTCAGGAATGTTTTGACTTGCTGAACGTGCGCATCGGAAAGCTCATCAAGACCATCAAAGTAAACGTGAACTTGATATTGCTGCTTTTTTAGTAACAGAAAAAGAATGTGTCCGGAAATCTCAGTGGGAGCCAAAAGCTGTGCCAGTACTTCCATTGCCAGTGGGAATTCATCCAATCCCGTGTTTACATTTGTTTTTAGAAATGCTGCCACTGTTGGTAAAGAGATAAATGCTGTAATGGTTTGTGGATTTTCTAGGGAAAATTTTAGAGCCAGGTTTGCAAGTAGATAGTAATGATTTGCCCATTCCTGGCAAATCACTTATACAAAGAACCTCGTCTTTTTCCAGGGTTATCACCTGATCTTCTTCAACAACAAAGTTAGCAGTTTTGAATTTTTGTTGCTAACATAATTGTTTATAACTCTGGATCCGCCTGTCGTTTTTAAAAGCTGATACGCTTTTGTCGCACTGTCAAATTTAAATAGATGTACTGGGATGCCATTGGCAATGTCACAGATGTTTTTCCAATGATTGTCATCATCAAGCAAAATAAGTCATGCATTTTGGTTCAGAATTTGTCTTGTCGATGTATCAGTGTGGCATTTCGCAGTCTTTGCTAATTGACTTAATTGAGCGCGTGTGACATTACTAAATATAAAAATATCCTTGCATTCGGCAGTAAATAACAGAGTTTCCACTGTTGTACATTTAGTAAGTTGTCTTGGTACGTAAAATTCTTCTGGTTTTGAGATAGTATCTCTAAGCAGAGGAATTACTTCCGAAGCACAATTTGAAGACAATTTAATGTATTTTTCCAAGTCGAGGAATTTTATTTTCTTTTTAAGTTCGATTATGTCTTGATCATTGAATAGATCGGACAAATGACGATCATGTCCGAGAAAACGAACTTGCAGTTGTGAAAAAAATTCGTGGGTAGGCCTTTCATCAAAATATTTGTCGCTGCATCCTGTTGACCATTTGGAAAAAGCTTTCAATAACTCAAAGTAGCCGTTGGTTCTGGTTTCTAAAATGTCGTAAAGGCAGCTTGTCCGTTCATGCTCATATGCTTTAGATTTCTATAAAAAAAAGTAATTCCAATTGTATAACTATATAAAATACATAGAAACAAATACATACTTCGAATAATCACTGATTTATTTACACGTACTATTTTGGCGATGTCTGCTTTTGATACAACCTCGACGGCCTCAAGCTGGCACAATAGCTTCTGATGACACAACGTTAATTCCAACAGCTTGGGTTTGCATTTGGTGATATGTTTTCTCTGCCATTTTTGCATGTTGTTAGTATATTGAAAATATGTTTTAATCGTGTGAAAAACTGTCTGATGAATTCTTATAGACACCAACTTTTCAAACTGTCAATATAACTCTAATTGACTTGAAGTTGTATTAATTTCTCAGTTTAAATGGGAATACAACCAATCCTTGAATGACTTCCAAAACTAAATTCAACAAACGCGTCTAGTACGGAGATTTGATTGTAATAAAATATGTTCTCGATCACAGTGATGGTAATAACCAAACTTTGCTAAAATTCGGTGTCAAGAAATGGTGTTTAGTCAGGTTGTATAAATCTGAGAAAAGATGGAGGTTAAGCTCAAGCGGTTTGCCACATTGATATCTATCGGTTACACTTTCAGTTAACATTTTGGATAATCAAACGAGTATGTGTCATCATCATCATTCAAACATTTTGTGGTGATCAATATCTGTTGTCTTATCAGTTTGGACAACAACACAACTCGCACGGTACTGGCCACTATTGCTGAGCCTGAAATGCAAAACAAGGTTTCATTTTGTCAACAAATGATAGCTACAGACAACTTATCTTTGGCAATGCTTAAAAGCAGTTTATTGTCGGTTTACAAAGCTTATCAGAAATTTTTATTAAGGTGAATGATCCCATCTTGAGGTTTTGCAAGAATCCCGTATTCACTTGAACAGAGTTTAACCCATCTCTCCACCTCCAAAAGCAAGTTAAAAATATACACCTTTCTGGATTCAAATCATTCAAATTTGAGTCAAACAACATTATAAACCACGGGAAATGACTATCCCTGAATTTATGATAACTATCATCAAGTATTGAAACATTGGTTGAAACATTGCTAGATAAGTAATTGTGATGAAAGTACGAAATATACATCCTGATTCAAATATATATAATCTATGAACTAGTTTTTAATGAATGAATCTAACAAGTTCTTTTTCCAGCAGTTTTACGTTTTTTGTACTCTCAGCATATAAATAGTCAAAATATATGATAATATCTTCTGTTCGGACGAAATCTTATAAAAATAATATCATTACATATAAAGTATAAAATAGCATATACATAGTTTACATCATAGAAATTACTAGATTTAAAAAAATTCAATTATTTTATAAAATGAATGTGAATGCAGTGTAGAGTGAGTAAGCTTATTCCTCAAAATATTATAAAACTAAATTCTCTTTGTGCTCTAGAGCGTAAAAAGGAATGGTATTCATACAATAAAAGCTCGAGCTTAAAACCTCAATCACAACAACTAAAATAAACTTTTTGAAGCTCTCGCATTTAAAAAAGCTGAACTAGAAGCAATACCATTGATGATTAGGAAGGAAGATTGGATAGCAACCGGATAAATGATTACTGGGACAATTTCTTTTTTTAATTACTTGATGAATGCGGAAATAGAATTTAATTTTCATTTTACTTTTCTTATTTTATTCTCTACTTTGTCATTTCGTCCCGAAGAGGACTTTTGAAAAGGTCGAAAGGTAGAGCTATTAGTTTTTTCTTTTATTCGCTCGCCGCTTAAAATCGTACCTCTTGATAAAACCGTTTGAACGGTACAAACAAAATATTTTACATGATTATGTATAAAAGAAATTTTCATCCATAATTTATTGAGTCAGGATAAAAATGGTTACTATTTCTCATTTCAAGTACAAGTACCTTAAAATATAACTGCCTATTGAAACCAGATACTTAATATTTTAACATTTAAAAAAATTATCTCAGAATAAGCCGTACTCGTTGGGACTTGGCTATTTACGTTTGTTTAATTTACGGAGTATTCTTTTTGTCGCTTGTATGCCCCTCAAAAATGCTTAATGCTGTCCAACTAAATAGGCATAACCTTTTCACATCATGTATCTTAAGTTTGGTGATATTCTGGTTAAATTCTTTGATTATTTTATCCAAAATCCCGGAGCCTGCTCAATATTTTCGCCGAATATACTACAATGGATATTGGCGCGTGCCGATAATTTTGCTGTCAGCTTTTCATTAAATTTAAGAAAATTCAAAATATTTTGACAATCGAGTGTGGAGTTGTACCTCAAAATATTGAAAAAATAAATTTTATTTGGGCGCCAGAGATACTTGGAACGACACTCCCACGTTAAAACAAAAGCTCAACATCTCGATCAAAAAAACCACACTAAACTCGGTACCACTAAAGGTAACCATTTGCACGTGTATAGAGAGTACTTCACATGCAAATAAATAAAATCTTCATTTATAAATTATTCAAATAGGGGTGAACTTACCACTACTTCTCATTCCACATAAAAGTACCTCAAAATTTAAATAACGATGGAAACCTAATATGTATTACTCCCAATTTTTTTGGTCTGAAAATCCTCTCGACATATACTACAATAGCTGGACTTGGCTCGTCATTTATGTGTTTGTTTAACTGTCAGGATATTCTTTCCGTCGCTTATATATAATATAGCTTACAGAAGACCCAAATATTGTCCAACCAATTAGTTTTTTTTTCATCATGAATCTTAGCCCTAGTGATATTCTGGTAAATATCTCTGATTATTTTATTCAAAATCCCGTGGCCTGTTCAATTTTTTTTCGTGGAATATACTACACTGGATATTGGCCCACGCCGATTATTTTGCTGTCAGCCTTTTACAAATATTTAGTTTTAGACGAATGGCCACGAAAGTTTGTCTCGCAACAATGTACGCTAATAATTGGAGGTTTTGTTTCACCGCCCAATTTCGAGTCCATTGAAAACAATTTTCGACTTGTGCTTGCATCACCTTTTGCAGTACTTCTAGTTCTAAAGGACATGCAAACAAGTAATCAGAATGAAGAACTTGATCAGTTTCGTAGTTACTTGCTTTCTAACCATTCAAAATTTCAACAATATTTTCCTGCAACAAAAATTTATGCCCTTTCTGTAAACAATACCACTCTTTCTGTCTCGTTAATATGTGCAGAGTATTGCGGAACCTACGTGGAAGTTATGCCATTTTTATTTCCTACATTAAAGCGACTATTTACTTCTCCAATTGATTTTCATCGACAATATTTTCGTGTTTCTGCATCAAAAATAAAAGTTCATTACCGATCATGGGAAGATTTTCGAGTTGCTTCAAATGGTCAAAATATCATTATTTGTATAACCAACTCAGGGAAGACAATAGACGTAAAAGATGATCAATCTTGTACTTCTCAGGCTAGGGCTCACCTCGTGCTCTCTAGTAAGCACAATCTGACTTTCATTCCCACGGATAAACATATTTTTCATTCTAACCATCTGTTCAAAGAATATTTTGAGCAATTTGTTGAAGCTCCAGGTTCAACAATGGGACATCAACACGACGTGTTTGTACATGGACGTAAGTACAGTTACAACATTTTTGTCAAACTGGTTTACTGTAGACGCTCAAAAGAACTTAAAAATTATTTTAACCATCACATTTGGACTTCGCCGTTGCCCTCAATCGTTAGCATTCTAGTCGCTGTTTTAACAATATTTGGTAGTATCATAATTCCACTATTCCGCACCAACATCTTTTTTCAAATGTCGATACGCAAAATCGTGGAAAGTTGTTTGGCAGAGCTGTTGTTTATTTATTCAATGATGACCCGTGAGCCCAGATCGATTCCATCCACATCAACTAAATATTACCTCTTTTTGGTAATTGGAGGGCTCATGCTTTGGGCCGTGTACGAAAATGAGATAACTAGTCTTACAATTGCTCCCGGTCAACCCGTTAGAATTGTTAACGTAAAACAGATTGTGGAGAGCATGTTCAAAATAAAGAGTTTCCCGTATACGTACAATCAGCTGCAACGACTTTTTATGAGGCACAAGATAGAACACAAACTGAACGATACTTTCATTCCAAATGATGCAATGCAAACACCTGACAGGAACACACTAGCGGAATACTTTGCTACGACGATAGATGAAAAAATTATGTCAACACTTGTTGTTGTAGAATCTGACAACTTAAAATTTTTAGAAATGTCCATCCAAGAAAAAGTATCGAGACGACTTAAGTCAGCCGTCGAGTGTCACATTGTTCCGGAGTTGGTGGAAATGTGGACCCAGTATTGGCACATGTACACCATTAATCGATACTGGATGATTGACTCTTTACAACGTTTGGCTGAAGCTAATTTGATTAATAAATGGGATGAGTGGCAAGGGCTTTCCTTTCATATTGAAAGTAGGACTGAGAAAGTCAACGAGAAGGAAAGAACCGAATTGGTTGATGCCGGTCCAGACGTAATTGATATATCGAAGATATTACCCGTTGTTATTTTGTGTTTGCTTCTTTTCCTTGTTTCTGGAGTTGCATTTATATTTGAGAAGTCACAATTATTCACTAGATTTGGAAATATTGTAGTTAACTTTAGTTTGAATGTGAAACAGTTAGTTTTAATTTCCTTAAGGACCATTAGTGTAATGCATACTGAAAGGCATGTGCACGGTAGACGTAAAGGTGATAGTATATTACAAATATCTGTCCGACCTAAGCATTAAGTAACTAAATGTAAAGGACCTCATGCAAGGCAATGAGGTGCTAGGCCCTCTGGTAAAGCTGTCAAAAATTTGCTCTAGGCTGTTATTCGCTGTAGTTATGTTTAACAGTAACAACTTTATACACGTTTGATGCAGAATTTTGCGGGGAATAAAATGTGATTGGCTATTTCCTGATTTTCTTGTAAATCGATATTACAAGCGTTTTAGTGAGAACATCTTTTTCAGGAAACTGGAAAATGTCGTTTTTGTGTCAAATTTAAAATCCTTGCAGCTTTGGTTTACAAGCAGACCAGCTGGAAAATGAGCAACATTACATTTTAATCCCCATAAAATTCTGCATAGAACAAGTATACAGTTAGTGCACTTGAACCTTATTGTGGCAAATTTTTGATATTTATTGCAGAGGGCCCAGTCCCTCCTTGCCGTGAATGAGGTCCTTTACGCATGTAATAATAAATAAAACTAATTTGATTCTGGGTGCAAACATAAATTTTCCCCAATTTTGGGCTGAGCACTAGCAATATTTACAGGTATTGATAAAACACTCTTTAGAACTATTTATATTTAAATGAAAAACATTTTTAACATAAAATACATGTGAAATACCACGCAAACAATAACCAATATTCAATAACCAAATAAAGAATACTTTTATGGCAGTACTTACAATAATATATTTAGGAACTAAAGATTAACAATACACATACCTTACCAATCAATTTGTTTTCTATCGCTTAAAAGAATATGTTAATGTAACTATTTACTTATCACTGGATGTCAAATAAAAATACCTATTAAAGCACGAACAAACAAATAGAAAACAAGGGGTGCTGGCATGAAAATTCGCGTGATCCAAACAAAATGCCATATCGGCTTATGGCAAACATGTATCAATAACATGCATGCATTGGCTATGGCCTGAGTTTTGTGGATTGCGTCCAGTACTTTTGGTGGCACTCTTGCAACTGGTCAATCCAAGGCAACATCGATGCATTCTCAAATTCCTTGGAACACGGTGTTTGTCCCATACAAGGCAGTACAAAAATATCTATAGTATTCTGTAAGTGATTTTGTTTTGTGGGGTCTATGTGTTTAGCTCTGCTTCATTCTGTACAACTTTATTCTAATTTTGAACAGAATATATTGCCAATTAAAGTTTATGAAAATGGTTAAATGCTTTCCTATATAATCTACTGGTTTGCCCTTCTTGTGGTACTAGGTTCAACCCTTATGCTATGATGCTATTGTAGTCGTCACGCCGATTTTGTGATTACTCGAATACAACGGCACTTGAGTTTGAGTTTGAATTTATTAACGTCTATTATGTGTCAACAAAAACTGACTTCCAGTAATTAGACAAGAACAAAGGTTTAAAAATCATTCAATCGTACACCCTATAGAAACTTAAAGTCATTTCTGAATCTCCGAAATCGTAACCTATCACGTGTACCGCCGAAGTGAGATGAACATAATCGGTAACGTGCGGTGGGGTTTGCATTCCAAAACATTGCCGAGCCAACTCCACATGCATATAATATAACATTACGCTACTAGCGCTACTGGGCGCTCTGACGCGTTTGATTTCGTTTATTAATGGTTGCGCTACCAGTTGCGTTGGTAGCGTAATGTTGTATTATATGCATGTGGAGTTGGCTCGGCAGTGCTTTGGGATGCAAACCCCACCGCACGTTACCGATTATGTTCAGCCTTTATCTCACTTAGGTGGTTCACGTGATAGGTAAGGTAACGATTTCGGAGACTCAGAAATGACTTTAAGTTTTTATAGGGTGTAAGAAAAGAACATTCTAATATAAGCCGGTTCTTCACCAATTAATAAAAAAACAATAATTTAAGCTAAATGCAATTTGTTTCTTAGGTCTAATACATACTTCACGAATATATCATTTGGATTAAAATCTACTACACTATTTAGTTTATACATTGACCTATTCGCAAAACGTTTATTCCATTCGCTGATAGTTACTGTTCCAGCGAATAGTTTTTATACAAAACTGAGCTTAATTTAGGAAACACAAACTTAGGCTTCTCTTCTGTCCACGAATACGACGGAATACACCATGCCTTGAATATTTTATTACGTCGAAATTTACATAAAAATTTTAATAGCTTGTGTCGTTCTTGTAGTGTTAACAGATTTAATTTGCAGTAGATACTAGTTACATCAATTTTTGTCATAATACTTTTTTTGCCTTTCTTGTTGTGTTGTAATAAAACGTTACTATAAATCTGTCTATTTTCTTTTACAATCTACCTAATTCAGTTTCTGTTTGTACTATGCACCATTTATTAATACCATAGTCTAGTATGGAGGTAGGGAAAGACGATAATGAAACCTTTAAAACATTTTCTGAGAACATACGTCTCAGGCTGTACAGTCGACGCAGTAATATATTTATTTTCCCTTCTACTACGTTTTGATAGGACTTAAACTCCAAAGAGCTGTCAAGAGTAATGCCTAAATACTTAATTGGGCGATATATTCCATATCATTATTGTATATCTTTAGCGCCGGAGAATTTTCACTACACATAAGTCTAGATTGCCTATCTTTATTTTTAAAGACAACACGAAGACACTAACATGTAATCATTTGCAAGGCATTTTTCTTACCAACATTTTCTCTGAACCGACAAGAGTATAGGCCACGGTGTAGTAAATTACAAAAATTGGTTAAGTCTATGCCCATTGTCATACACTCTGTCCAGATGGGTTAAAACATCCCCCATTTATCCTGCTTCTCAACTTTAAGTCCAAATTTTCAAACGGCCACAATTAATTGTTGCCGTACTTGTAACATTTATTCTATAAAAAATCATGTAAACCGGTCATGCCTGTCCAAATTGTCAACCAGAAACCAAATTTTTACTGTCCACATGGATTAAAACAAGTTTGATAATTTGGTAAAAAAAAATGAGCTGTATAAGAAACTAAATGTCAATGACTAGTTTGCATGATCGTAACGAGCATTTTTTATATATGGGTACACGGGTTTATGATATACTGCAAGCGGAGCTCATTTATGGACAATTCTATTTTACATAAGAAAACATTACGAAACCGTTGTTGGTGTACATTTCGGTTGATAGTTACAACATAAGAAATAATGTATGCTACCAAAATCTATTAAAAATATCGAAGAACAAAATTTACAACTATTTAGATACCTGAAACCTGAATTTTTGGAGTATCGCTCGTGTTGTTGTGTTGTTGATTTCATTATTCTTTTCCCAATAATTCGCTCAGATTAGTAAACTTCTTGCATCAGAGCTCTGTCGAGGATCTTTGGTGGTTTTCCTGTTGGCACCAGCTTCTTCCTGCTCCGAATGCAGGACAGAATTGGGGTCACTCGTTAAACATTCCAATGTTTCAAAGGAAACATCCCCCTGGTCATGCCTAAGTTTACCTGTATGTTTTTCTGCATCTCCACATCGACTAACTGACACTAGTCTCAACAAGTAAACAGCGTAATCGAATGTTACTTTATCTTGTCAGTTTTATCACGGGTTAATGAAAGATTTAGGCAGACGTATAGAAACAGAATACTTTTTCTTGAGAAATATCTTTGCACCACCACTTCTATGACCATTTAAAAGTTTAATTACCTTTTATTATACAGCGTCCGTATACTTTCCTTCGATGAACAGCATGAACATTCCGGCAATACTTAGACATACATAAATCAAAATAAGAAACAAAATATCATCAAGTCTAACAAACATTTCATTCTGTTCGAGCGCAAACCCGTGCTCTATAGGGTGGCTCATATGTAGGCATATTGGCTTTGACATGAAAATGATCATGGAATATAATCGAATATTGAAAAACGGTTTGCATTCTTGAACTCCTCACACTTTAAAGTACCAAATTTGATTTTTGCTAAAAAATTCATGGCTAAATAAGTTTTTACTAACGTTCGAAAACGTGTGGTTCAAAAGTGACATTTCCTGCATAATATTTTCGGGTTAAAATGAAAGTTCAGTACCGTGTACCACTTTTACGGTAAAAGTTTTAGCAAAGTTGCATATAGTGAGTTGATTAGCACTTATCTAGCTACATTTTTAACAGCAGATCAGAAATTTTAGAGATGGCTGCTAACATTGCCAGTCGGAATTGTGTAAAAAAGGCGATATTAAACGTTAGGCAAGATTGCCGTAAGTAAAAGAGAAATCAGCCGATGCGCGGTCTGTCATATTAAAGCGGACATAAATGGGGAATAAATCCTATACCATGAACAGTGCACCAGTTACATCTTTAATACCCGCAAAAGCTTGGTACAAACGACTGAAAAAATACTGTCCTAAGCGTTTTTGCTAAAAGTCGGACTTAGAACTTTAGTTTTTGGAGCCTTTCGTAAAGGTACTCATAAATCCATTGAACCGGTAAAAACTTGCCTGAATATCACTCTATAATGTGTACACGTGCCGGTGTCTTCACTATTTCGGTGTTTCGCAACTTTGGTCTTTGATTATATGAGTACATTTTGAAACCAGGAACTTTGCGTTTTTTGGCGGACATTTTCAAACAAACGTAATAATTTTATTTATTACTGAAAATTGTTGAACAAAATCAAATTTTGTACTTTATAGTGTGAGGAATTTAAAGATGCAAACCGGTTTTCAATATTCGAATCTATTCCATGATCATTTTCATGTCAAAGCCAGTATGCCTACATATGAGCAACCTGTTATTTAAATTTTCTCCGTGTCTTTCAGTAACCGATTGACCAAGGTATACATACATATTCCAACTTTGATTGTTCACTCCGTAATTGCTAACAAGGTTCCTTATTATGGCAATTTGATTACGAATTTTATGATTGTATTTAAAAACATTCGTCAACCCGCTCTCAATAGCTTTACCCACAAGACTTTGAAAATCATCCTGAAAAAATAAATAAACGATGGCAAAGGCGATGTTAAAAACTGAACATGTCTCTCTCCTCCCACTACTCTTCTCTTTCCTACAATACTTAACAAAGACTTAACATTTCTTAAACATTCCGTTCCTGAGTTGCCAATCACGTAGTACAAATGGGGAAATCGGCTGGAAGTATCGCAGTCAGAATATTTTTTTTCAATCTTTGAATTTGAATTATATTTTCTATATTTGAGAAACTAGAGCAAGGAAATGTGTTATGCTGGGCTATTTCTGTTAATAACTTCGAAGATTCTAGAATCGTCACCCTGGTAAGAGCCTGTAAGCGGTCAAGAAGGTTACCTTTCATTGCTGAAGTATCGATGGAAGTAGAACGTTTCTTAAACCGTTCTGCTAATGCATCTAATATTTGGTAACTATAAAGAATAAATTTAACGTCACTTTTGCTCGTATCAACTTCCTGTATTGTTGCAGGAATATTAGTCAGCATGGGAAACTTTTGCCAAATTGGAGTACAATCTGGATGTATAAAAATTCCTCAATACTACAGTGGTCAGCAACTAAGTTAACAATAATAACCAGTTATGAAAATTTTTGTGCTTCCACATGTTAGATCCTTGTTCCAAAATTGCTGACACTATCCAAAATACTGATTTTTGTAAAATAAGTTTGGATTTATATATTACGTACGTATTTACCACAACTGTGACAAATAATGTTATCCATACGGATACAGAAAACGGTTGAACCATTGAGTAAACAGACATCCCAGATTTTTTGCTCTCTTCTTTTCCCAAAACTACAGAAAATTTTAAACCCTCGAAAGTCATTCCAAAAGGAATCAGCGTCATATACCTGTGCAAATGATCAACTGTTGTCCACGAGAATGTTCTATAATATAATTGCTGCGTGTGTAAACTGTGACATCTTTTCGAAGTTCCGTTTCGTTTTTCAGAAATCAGCTGCCAAATGCACTCAGATTCTTGTATTTTACATCCGCCTCGTCTGCTACGATCTGGTACACTAACTTTCTGATTAGATGTTTGTTGATCCTCTTCCTGGCTGTTTAGTGGCAAGTTAAACAGTCGCCATTGTTTATGTAGTCATTGCAGCGTATTTACCCCTTCATCCATGAGAATACGTTTGATTAATCTATTTTTGTCACTGTGTCCCCTTTTTGCCTTGCTTATAATACAAACCACACAACCAACAAAGAAGTTATCAAAATTCCAAGCTGGCTCTAGAAATATACTCGCGCTGTATAAGTTGGGTATTGAGATAACTCGGTTTTCGGTTTCCCAGCTATGAATCAATGGTAAAAATACTAATAAAATATCTGGTATATTATAAGTTGGTAGCCAATATTCCCCAACAGGATTTTGTCCACCAAGCCAAACAAGTGATTAATTTTTTAAAATTTCTCCAACGTCAATCAATGCAATCTTTACCGTGCACATTGGTTGAAACTTTTTACTCCAAAGTCGTTTTAGATATGCGGTGGTTGCATTCAGTTGTGGTTGATTGGCTTTCGATTTATCCTTAAAATCAACCCAACAGATTGTCTGATTAATAGCTAATGTCTCATACTTATATTGGTAAAATTCGGCATTGCTCTTGTTAATACCATCAAATGTTAAAGTAAAACCATGTAGCAGCTTAAACCCGCTAAAACTTCCGCTTTTTGGTATGTAGTTTGCAGTGCAGCTAAGAATGCAGAAGACCAAAGTCTGATATAATTTTAAATGCAAATTTAACAAATAATTCATTTTTTGTTAAATTTAGAGATATGTGGTTTGAGAATCAATGGTTACTAATAGTTAGTGGAGAAGCGTGTGTGATTTTAAGCATGTGACCTACTTATTGCGGGAACTGCAAAAATTGTCAGTTTAATATTGAAATTTAGTCGATAAATTAAGTTGTATTATGAAAAACGTTATTATTAAATGTTTCAGAAATTGATCTGAATTATTTATTGCTGTTATGTCTAGGTACGTGTAGATGAAGAGCAGTTCAATTTAGAATTGAATTGCACAGCAAAAGTCCTATGAAGCAGAGTAAGCGGCAATTATATAAATTGAAACATTTTAAAATTAATTGTAAGGTAGATAAAATGGACTATTTAATGAAAAAAGTTACATATACCATCCGTGGTTTCTTTAGAATTGACGTCTACATCGGTAAGAAGCAATTATGGCTCCAAATAGGCTCACAATAAACATTCTGACTT